>PVJD01008098.1:0-76235 GCA_004026545.1 Mormoops blainvillei | reverse complement strand
AGTTGGAGCACCCTAAAAAAAAAGCTCCCCTATGCCTTCCCGCCCCACCCAACACCCCGTATTCAGTCCCACCGCTGCCAGGGAACACTCCCTTCCTTTCTGAGGAAAGGCTCCCCCCACCTCCCGCTCAGGCGCGTTTCCCCCGGGCCCTGCCCTCCCGCCCCGCACGTCCTTACCATGTACCAGGTCCCCAGGATGATCGTCCCGGTGCGGACATGGCAGCAGCCGCAGCACCGGGTGCTGTAGAACCGATCGCTGCGGCTCCGCTTGAAACTCATGGACACCATTGGGAATCTCGCGGGCCTTGTTCTTGGCCGGGACCCTGACAAAGGCTTTGCGCCCAACGGGTGAACCCAGCTAGCTCTGTCACTGTGTCTAAAACCAAAAGACGCGTCTTCAAGCCCGCCCCCGGCCCTAGACCCAGCCCCAGCTAGCCACCTCGCACCTGCGCACTAAGAGCCGAGCGCCGCTCTCGCGCGACCTCGGTTTACCCTTCTTCCTCCACCTTCCCCGCACACAGGCCAATGGAAGAGCGGGAAGCTGGGTGGGCTCCACCCCTGATTGGGAAAACTCGGAGATTGACAAGACGTTGGGCCCAATCAGAAGTGCACCTCGCCTTAACTCTTAAGAGAGGATAAGGGCTGCCTCGGGGGCCTAGAGTAGTCGGGGTTGGTGGGTGTAACCTGGTAGGTCACCATCTCCGGGACGAGAGCGGCAAGAAAACAGGCATTTAATAGAAAAAGGGAGAGGGAGAACGCAGAGCTGGCAGAGACGGCCGAAGGGCTTTATCTGAATGACGTCTTTGCCACGTACTGCTTCGGAAACGTCATGCTAGGGCGGCTGCTCACGTGACCTTTGCGCACAGCTCATTATTGGGCTGGCTGGGGGTGGTGCTTGTGGAGAATGGGCGGGGCTAATTCGGTTCCTGGGCTCTGCTCTCCTGCTGGGGCGGAAATTGACTTCCTGGAGGGGTAAAAGATCAGGTTTCCTTTGTTTCTCATCCTGAGCCTCTCTGGTGGGAGCCAAGATACATCATTAAACCCTGCCAAAAGCAGCTAAGAGGCAAGAGGGCTGAGGATAAGACAAGAAAGACAAAGGGAGAACTGCTTAGGTGCTGGATGTTTACAGGTCCTTAGAGTGATTTTTATAGCGAAAATAAGTAGATATTTAAACTGTCCTGTAAACTTGTTCTCTATCTTAGTGGTCTCAATTAATGAGTAAATAAAATCTTTGACACGTGTTGATTTTGTATTGGTGAGAGATTTATGACGTTTTTCTTTAAAAAAGTATATTGTTGAATTAAGAAATGTCCAAACATGTAAGGAATTTTTATACTTTATTTGAGCCAAACTGATGAAACTCCTGGGAAGCAAGATCTCAAATGATCCGAAAAATGACAGCTTTGCAGTTTCTTTTATGTTTTTGAAGTTAAGAAAGGAATGTAAAGATTACATAAAAGTGGGAAAAAGCAAGGCTGGGATTGGATTACTGGATTGTAAAGACCACGTGTTCTCGAGCGTAGTTACACTGATTTCAAAGGTGGGTTAACCTAGGTGCATGAAAACTATGGACAGGGCTTGCTTAAGGCAAAGAGAAACCTTTTACTTAAATTCCATGCTGGCTGTGGCTGGGTAGCTAAACTGGCTAGTGCATCATCCAGATACACCAAGGCTGTGAGTTAGATCCCCGGTCAGGGTACATACATAAAGCAACCAATAAATGCATAAATAAGTGGAACGGCAAGTGGATCTCTCTCTCTCTCTCTCTCTCAAATTAAAAAAAAAAAAGTTATATACCTAGGTAGTGATTACCCACCATCACCTTCCCAGTAAGAAATTTATGATCTGATCCTGGAGTTACTTTTCCTAGAACCCCTTTTTCATCCACACTATACTTTAACACTTTGGAAGTTCCTACACTATTTTTAGGGAATAGAAAGGACTTCCCCACTGCCAAATGTATTCTTAACTGGAGAGATCACAGTGAATTCAGAGTAAAGATTATTGCATTGTCATGGCTGCAATGAACACTACCTGAAATTATACATTGACTTGTTGATTATTTTTCTCGTCTACTAAAATGTGAATTCTAGGAAAGCAGAGACTTTGTTTTCTTTCACAACAGTGAAAGAATTGTCCACGGACAATTTTCCTAGTTTGGATGATATTTCAAAATATCTGGGAGGCCATAGTTAAACCAAGCTACACTAAAGGATGGAGTAGAGTGGTTTAACTCATAATGAATTTGGACGCCTCTCCACTTACCAGGAAGTAGACTATAATAACACCCCCTCCAAGAAAAAATTACATGGACCTCACTGTGTTCTGTGCATGGGTCACTGTTTATTTTGAATGATTTCACCCTTCTAACAACATCCCTATAAGGCAGGTGCTTTTTCTTTTTAAAGATTTTATTTATTTTTAGAGAAGATAGGGAGAAAGAGAGGGAGAGAAACATCAATGTGCAAAAGATACTTTGATAGGCTGCATGTCGCACCCCCAGCTGGGGACCTGGCCCACCACCCAACCATGTGCCCTGACTGGGAATCCAACTGGTGACCTTTTGGTTTGCAGGCTGGCACTCAATCCACTGAGCCACACCAGCCAAGGCAAAGCAGGTACCTTTATATCATTTAATTTCATAGAGAAGTTAAATTACATGTCTAAGCTTACAAGGAAAGTATGTGTTAGAACTGAGATTAAAACCTACCACACAAGTGGTTCCAAACTTTGCTGCATGTTGGAATCACCTGAGGATATTTAGAAAAGCACTGATACCTGGCTACTCCAGCCCGACATTCTGATTTAGTTGTTATGGAATAAGATCTGGGTATTGGAATTGTTTAAAGTTCTCCAGGTTATTCTAATGTGCAGGACTATAATTCTGTCTTGATATAAAATATGGCAGACAAAAGTTAATACAATAAAAAAATAATAAGACAGAAAGATAAGATGGGGAAAGTTACCTGGTTTCTCTAAAAGCTAAAATCAACCCATATTCTAAATTAAGTATATTTAACATGGCATCAGATCAGCTCTTAAGGTTGGCTTTTCCTGTGCTAAGAATGTTTGTTCCAGGAAAAGGACAGGGGAATGTGGCCAAGTGCCAATTACAGGAAAGTGTACATAGCTGTGGATTAAGGGGAGAAATATTATGGAGTTTTATCTGGATAATTTTTTATCAAATATATACAGCATTTTTGGAGAAAACAATTTTAAGTTACTATTACGAAATAGCTTGTCCTTTTTTGTTGGGAAGTGGGCAGTATTTCTAGAAGAAAATAACTTAGCAACATCCACAGGAAAAGAAATTAGGGTGAGCTCTTCGAGCAGCATAGTTTAACCGGCTTTTCTCTTTTAACTAATGGCTTAGTCTTACATTAGTGTAGCAAATTCTTACTGAAGATTTATTATATTCCATGTGATGGGATACAAGCATGAACAAGACAGATTTGTGTCAACCCTAGTAGTTTTTATAGCCTAGGAGGGCGAATGCTAATCAGCCATTATGGTCAAGATACGAGCTGCTATCACATGGTAGTACAGTGCGTTAGGAGCACAGAACAAGAATACCCTACCTATCAGGATAGCATTCCCAGAGGAAGTGACACTTAAGCTGATAGTAGGAAAAAAAAAGAAAAAAAAATCCTAGAAGAGAAAGGGTGAGCTGAGGCAGAGGTAATAGTATGGAAAAGTGTGGAGAGGGAGGACAGAGTGGGGGGCAGGGGGGCAGAAATGGTACCTGCCTTGCCAGGGACTACATTTCCCGGCATCCCTCATATCAAGGTGGCTGTAGGAATAATCATTACCAATTAAATGTGAGCAGAAATGACATGTACCACAGCTGGGTCAGGCCTTTCAAGATCTGAGAACTCAACTATCTGCTTTTTTCACACAGCACCATTTTTACTTGAAGGAATGACTGGCTGGCAAATATTACAATTCAGACATGTGTATTTGGTGTTCGGTGTCTTGAAAACAAATGAAATTAAGCTGGTCCTAACTGAAATATTTGTTGCCAATGATAAAATAGGGCTTTCCAAGAAAAAAAAATAAAAATTATATCCACCACTGTGAGCTTGATGATAATAGAGGTTTTTCTGATGAGAATGGAAGTGAAATAAACTGTGATTTTTTTTTTTTTGATGTTGTGTAAGGTCAACATTTGAATATCTGCCTGACACAGGGAACCAACATTTCCCAGGTAAACAATGGATAATGTTACAAAATTATGAATAGTAAAAAAGCCAGTCAAAATACTAGATAAACCAATACTTTTTCATGTAACAGTATGAAAAGTTCATTGATATGGTTTCATATTCTCCATTGTAACTGACCTTTCAGGAATTACCATTTACTAAGTTTTAGTGTAGAATCAAAGAAGAATGGCCATAAATATCTAAAAGAGCTATTAAAATACTCCTCCTTTTTCCAATTATATATCTGTATGCTGCTAAGTTTTCTTTGTTTATTTCAACCAAAGAACATATCACAACAGATTGAATGCAAAAGCAGATGTGAGAATTCAGCTGCTTCCATCCAGCCAAACATTAAAGAGATTTCCATATAAATATATGACTTTGATATAAATATAAAATAATGCCACTCTTCTCATTACTTTTGTAAATTGTAGAAAATGTAGTTATTTTTCATAAGAGTATGTTATGTTAACATATAATGGATTTATTATTATTAATCAATTTATAAATATTTTTAATGTATCTCAGTCTTAATTTCTAATATGACAACTATTAATAGGTATAACCCATATAAATAAAAGCTCTTTGGTGTCTTTTATAATTTTTAAAAGTGTAAAGGGTTCTGAGACCAAAAAGTTTGAGAACAACTAACCTTAGCCTTCTAACCACCACGGTGGACAATGGTTATGATATTTGAAATGGGAACTTGGAGGTACTAAGAGCTGCCCTCAGCAGATTTTGTTTTTAACAGAAAAGGAAAGTGTATTTAGGCTTTTCAAAATTCTTAATACAATAGGTTTATACAACTCTCACATTAACAGTTTAGATTACTGGCTAATCAATGTTTGCCTCTTGTCAGAATTTGCTTTTTCACCTGTAAAATGGAAATAAGATGTGCTTCCTAATGAAGCTTTAATTTCTTTACTCTGATGAAAGCAGAAGGCAATCATGCCATGAAATACTTCTACCATAATTTAATTATTCATCTCCAGTCCCTTAAGGTGTTTCTTCTCTGCTAATATTGGTAATTATCTCCTTTAGACAAAATAAACATGTGGTGTTTATTTTTAATTGTTCCAAGGTATTGGACGGAGTAATTGGTGAGTGTTGTCCAAGTATCTTCGAGATGAAAAGTACTATGTAATTATCACCATGGGAAAACTACTTTCCATACACTTTGCTAAAATCACTACTGGGACTGCGGAATTTAATTTTAACCTTAAGGACTTCTGGTATGAACATGCTAACACAGATTTAGCATCTCCCTGTTTCTTCTCCTTTAAATCTTACAAAAATGTAAAAAAGAATGACAAGTCAGTGAACTTGATGTTCAACAAAACTGGGAGTTGATAACCATGGTGTTCAAAATACATATCGGAACTGCTAAGAGCAACTGAGATTAGATGGATGTCATAAAGGAGGAAGTGAGGAAGAGACAAAAGGCCCGAGCAGCAGCAGAGTCTAAAAATGCATCAACAAACATATGCTTCCTAAGGTGAGGGACTCACCTTGAAGGGAGGGTGTGTGACTCCTCATGGCAGTGGATTTTGGTGAGCAGGAAGGATGGCAGTAGCCCTCTTGGAACCTGACCTATTATTGTAAAGTAGTTGAGGAAGTGGATCCACACAAATAATTAAATAGAGAAGTTACAGGCTCTGGTGTGCCAGGGCTCCCAACCAAGCACCACAAACCGGGTGGCCCAAACAACAGAAATTTGTCTCACACTTCTGGTGACCAAAACTCTGAGATCAAGGCGGTGTAATCATGCAGAAAAGCCATTTCTCTTTTCTGCCCGTCCACACTCTTCCTTAATCAGCAAGCCCTTAGGACATCAGATACTGGTCAATGGCAACCTGTCTTAAGAATAAAGCCTCAGTCCCATTGACCACAGAAACAGAGTTTTGGTCAAACTAAAGATCATATCTTGACTTCAGCTGTGTTCCAGCCCCAGACCCATGAAAGCTAACCAACCCTACCAACCACATCCTTACAAAACCAGACAAAGCAACACCATGGCTGATGTGACCCAAAACCCCCTACCCTAGCACTGACCCATCCATAGGGACCACAACACTAATTCCACCATCATTAGTGATTTTTCTCCCTATATAGCCCATCCCCCCAGTAAGCCATCGGGGAAGCCGGTCTTTGAGCATTAGCTCACCTGTAACTCAGGTGTGGCACCATTTTGGCAAAACACCTGTTCGTGTTGGATCGGGCTCTGATACACACGGATGAACAAAGTCCTTTAGTTTGGTGACAATGTTGGCAGGGTTCGTTCCTTCTGAGAACTGTGAGAGACAATCTGTTCCATGCGTCTTGCCTAGTTTCTGGTGCTTTCCTGGCAATCTTTGGCATTTCTTGGCTTGTAGAAGTATCACCTCGATCTCTGCCTTGATCCGCCCATCGCGTTCTCCCTGTGTGCACGTCTGTGTCCACATTTCCCCTTTTGATAGGACCCTTTGGATGAAGACCCACCCTAATGATCTCATCTTAACTTAGATCATTACATCAGCGATGGCCCTATTTCTACGCAAGTTCATGTTCTGAGACACTGGTGGTTTGGATTTCAACATTTGTATTTGGGGGATACACATTTCTACCCATCACACCACACACCCAGGCAGCATCCTGTTGATGCAACAGCAGATGAGAGCCATCAGGCTGCAGAACCGGAAGGACTGCCGATGGCCTCTCCCCACAAGCCCACTTACTATTTTAAAGTAACTTAAAGCAATTCCTCTCAGTGTAGTACGTCATCAACCGAATGTACAGCTACATTTATTGACTTTTTCAACTTTGTTTTCACAGTATTTTTTATTTTATGTATTTATTTAAATAATTTCTTTTTTATTGTGCTTTTTCCATTACCATTTATCCCCCTTATACCCTCTTCCACCTCCACCTAACCCCCTCCCCCAAAAATCACCACATTGTTGTCCATGTCCGTGAGTCCTTTTTCCTTTTGGTTCGATCCCTCCATCTGCCAATCCCCACCCCCATCCCACAGCTGTCATCCTGTTCTCTGTCTTTGAGTCTCTATTTTGCTTGTTAGTTTAGTTTGCTCATTGGATTCCACATATGAGTGAAATCATATGGTATTTGTCTTCCTCTGACTGGCTTATTTTGCTTAGCATAATATTCTCCAGGTCCAACCCTGCGGTCGCAAAGGGTACAATTTTCTTCTTTTTTATGGCTGAGTAGTATTCCATTTGTGTAAAGGTAACATAGCTGTTTTATCCACTCCTGTACCGGTGGACACTTGGGCTGCTTCCAAATCTTGTCTACTATAGATAACACTGCAATGAATGTCGGAGTGCACATATTCTTTCGCATTAGTGTTTCAGGTTTCTTTGGATAAATTCCCAGAAGTGGAATCATTGGATCATATGACTTTTTCAACTTTTAAGAACTGCTTTTTCATTTTGATTTTTTTAATAATTAAGTACAACTGACATGTTTCCAAGGTCTAGCCTACAAAACAAAATATATTCATAGGTATCCAGCTTTTATTCTTGTTCCTGTATACATCCCTTCTCTCCTTCATAGATATATATTTTAATTAAAAAGAATTTTAATCTAAGCACCTATGTACTTACGTTCTCATCACCCCCACTTATTGAATAAATAGTTGCATACTCCACTCTTCCCACTTTCTGTTTTTCTGTTTTCTGTAGTTGGTAGTATATTCGGAGACCACACACTGTTTAACAGAGTTATCGCTCGCTCTTTCTACAGCTGCTGAGGAGTCCATTGTGTGAATGTGCCATGGCTGATTCAACCAGTCTTTTATTGATGGCTTTTTTGGATTTGTTGCCAGTTTTTGCTCTTACAAATAGAGCCACAATGACTATCCTTGCAGACTTTTGTTGTTGTTGTTGTTGTTGTATTTTTGCTGGTATATCTCTGGGCTTCCTCTTCAACATTATCACAAAATGTTGAAAAATATGGCCCCATGCCTTCTGCTGGATCTGTGTCTACCCTTCACTGGATCTTAGGCTTCCTCTGCCCCTGGTGCTGGTGTTCTGCTCAATCTGGATACTGTTCCAGTGGTTCTCTCTAACATGGGGCTTTGTCTTGGAAGGGGTCTTGGGCTGGTCAGTTTTGAGAGTTCCTAGGGCCCAGGTGGTACCAGCACCACCCAACCTTACCAGCCACTTTCCTACATTTGGAGCCCGTAAAGCACTTTCCCAGTTTGGGTGCTGTCCTCAGGGCGGCCTGCTGAGTTTCCTGTGAGTATCTGCTGGAAAGTGTGGGCCCTCCAGCCAGCACGGCCCTCAGCAGCCCCTCGCCCCTCCCCCCACAGTAACCCGTAGCACACAGGTCTTGTGGCTCTCAGTGATTTTTCCCACCGGCCTCCATTTTGGCATCCGTAGGAACCCCTGGCATCTAGTTTTGCTGATGATGTCACCAATCAGTTCTTTGGTTTTACTCACAACTTCACTCTCAATTAGAAAAAAATGTAAATTAAGCTCAACCAAGAATATGTAAGAAGTCATCGTATATTCTTACAAATGTTGTCAGTTTTAAATATCAAAATTAAAATCCCACCCCTCCAAAAAAAATTAAACCGAAATCCATTTATGACTTAACAGCTTGGCCAAAGTCCAAAACATTGGTAACACACACTCTTGACAAAGATGTGGGAAAATAGCCCCTCTCATGTGCTTCTAGTAGGAAAGTAAACCCCTGTGGAAGGCAGTTTGACTAAATACATAGAATTTGAAAGGAATTCACGCCTTTTGGCCCAGCAACCCAACTTCTGGGAACTTCGAGTACAGACACATTTGCACATGTGTGAAATGACGTGTGAGCAATGTTATTCACCACAGCGGTGTTAGTAGCAGCGGCGCGTGGAGGCCATCCAGGCTGGTTAGATCGTCCTCAGCAGGCACCGGGTTACTAAACAGCGCTGCATCCTGCGAACGGAAAGACCTCCAAGATACTAGAAAAAATGTACAGAACAATGTATCATACCATTTTGTAAGCCAAAAAGAAGGGGGAATAGAACGTAAGTTTGTTTTTATGTAGATTTGCATAAATATATTCTGCACAAAATAGAAAACGAATAACATAATCTGGGAGGGGTGGCACATAGGGTACTGGGCATACGGGAGAACAAGGGTGGGAAAAAGACTTTTCAATGAGTACTTTTATAGTGTCCTGAGGGTTGGATGATATGAATGCATTACCTAATTGAAAATATAAAAACAGCAAAAGTTTGAAAGCTTATTTCATCAATGATTTGTCAGCATCTGATTCTAGACTTTTCCTTTAGAAGAAGGACAAGCTACTGCATGTGAGCTGGCTGCAGCTAAGTCTGTCTGAGAAGCAGAGACAACATCATAAAAGCTCGGCGTTACAATTCTTGTGCTGTGCAGCTGGAATCAAACTCCTCTGAGCTGCGAGAGTCGACGCCATCACGTGAGGTGGGAGGTGACCCCAGGGAGAACCCTGGAGAAGCTGGGCTAAGACTGTCCGTTCACACACACATCATTCGCCACCAGGTCCTCATGGCGATGAGCCCACCTGTGCGAGTGCATTAGACTGGGATGGACAGAGTACTCAGGGAGACAGAACCTGGCCAGTCCCAAGCATGCACCTGGAGGGCCGAAATGGGAGAAGCTCATTTTCACAGCAGCTCTCTGAAACAGTTGTTTCATTCCCTTTCCCTTCACCATCCTTACTTCCCCATGTCAATGTCACCATGAGCCTGGTGAAGGGATGTGGACACGAACCAGTGTCCTGCCTCCGGGGCCTTGCACACCCCTCTCACCTGCAAAGGGCCTGGCTTGATCATACGGTTCCAGTCATTACAACATCATTGTGATTGTAACATTTTTTTAAAATCTCAAAACAGTTGCAAATGTAATTTTCTAAATCAGGAAATATGTTCACAGGGTTCAAAAATAAAACAAACTTCCCTCAGCCTGTTGTCCAAGGAGAAGATTTCAGTTTCCGCACCTCCCTGGTTTCTTCTTTTGGGCATAGGGCAGCAGGTCAACATCCCTGGGAAGATGCGCTTCCCAGTGTGATCCAGTCCAGACAGACCCGATGGGGTGACCGCCTACCTTTCTGGAGACCCTGTTTCTATTGACACCGCTAACCTGAACACACAGTTCACACCAAGGTACTAGCGACTTCAGTACTGCCACCTCCTTAGCAGTGTTCCCAAACAGGAGGCTGGGGGCAGGGGTGCCACTTAACTCCGTCAGAATCAAGCTCTAATGGTAAAAATTTTAGGCAAAACTTCCCCTCTGGAAAGGCATGGGGAGGTATTTGGGAAGGCGAGAAAAATGGGGAATGGCAAGTGGCCTCCATAAGCATGGCGGAGCGCTGCCCAGGTAAACACACGGGCGGGCACCGGCCGAGAGGCCAGGGGAGCGGGCCAAAGGCTGGCTGGCTGCGATAGGCTGATGCTATGGACGAGCACAGGGAGACCTGCATGGAAGGAGAACATGGCCTGTCAGCCAGCCTCCCCTGTCTGGCTGGTGCCCTCCTGGGGCTCCACCCTCCGTCGCTGGCCAAAGACCCCGCCAGCGACTGCCAGCAGGAGAAAGGGAGAGGAGGTATCTGGCCAACGAACAGCTCTCTTCCCTGACCAGCCTTACCCGCTGGGATCTGCCCCTTCTCTGGGCGCTCGCCCTTGACCTCTCAGAGGGCACCCTCCCTGCTCACCCTGGCTGGTTTTCTGCAGTATCTGTGTATGGGTTTGTCTTACTGCCTCGGCCAGGCAGCTCCTGGCAGGCCAGGACATGTTTATAAGTCTTTTAATATGCCAAACCCACCTAACACTAAGCCCAGCTTGATAAATATTTGCTGATGGATGGGCAATCCTGAACTGGGGTCGCCGACTCCGGATCACAGATAAATGGATTCTTTTATCCGGTAAGAGCATCTATTTTAGAGCTCTGCAAGCCCGATTCTGCCCAGCTTTGGCATCTGGGGCTTACATCAATCACTTAGAAATGTGACCTTTCATGACACAGGGCGTCTCTGAGCAGTAGTGTGACGTGACCCATGGCGGCCTTCTGTTCCTGCTACCAGGGTCCTTTTCCTACTCCCTAACAGGGTTCAGTTTTAAGCAGGCATTTCGAGAGCCACAGGGAGAATTGACGCACTCTGCAAAGCCCAGAATGGGGCTTGGATTAGTCACGGTCATAACCACTGTTTATGCAGCCTTGCATCGGGCCGGGCTCACATTTCTCCCAGAGGCCCACGCTATTTCTCTGTGTGATTGCTTTGAAGCATGAGTCATCAAAACCATACTTGAATACTTCTCCTCTAATGTAAGTGTTTGAGTAGCTAAATCCTACCTTATTGGGCGCTCTCAAGCCTGCCTACCTTCCATCTGGCCACTCACCCGCAGTAAGAACACTCCCACGGCATTGTCTCTATGTTGGGCTACACTGCTGGAAGCAACTGAAATAAGTGAAAAACAGGAGGGAAAAAAACAAGAACAAAAACAATGCCTTGAGAATGAGAGGACTGGAGTTTTTAGCCAGGAACCTGTTGGATGTCTTTGGGCCAGCTATGTCTGTGTTTCCTGTTGACGTTTGTTAGGTGCAGGAGAGGAACAAAGGGAAGGTGCCTCTGGTCTGTCCACAGGGCACCCACCCAGAGCCCTGTGTTCCTCTGGGGCCGAGAACAGGGGAGGCCAGGATGGGGTGGCCTGCAGGGAGCCACTCAGCCGTCCCCTGGTGCCCTTGGATTGGATGGCTGAAGTGGGGTTGTCCCCTGTGAGCACAAGACAGAGTTGGTTATATTTTTTTAGGGCAGAGATTGAGTTGGGAATTGTTCTCTTGGCACAGTCCCCAAGCCCTCTGGTTCCTCAACTAATTATCTAGAATAATGAATTGATTCTTCTTTTTCAAGACCACCAAACTCCAAATGCCTGAGGTGAGAGGGGCAGCCTCTCGTGTCCCCAGCTCCCCAGGAGGGCAGGAGGGCCAGATGGGCAGTGCGGGCCCAGCCCTATCCCAGGAGGCGGAGGCCTGGCTTCTGTTCCAGTTCCACCCTTAAGTCACAGAGTGACCTCAGTTCCCCACCTGTGCGATGAGGAGGGCGGACTTTGGGAGCCCCGGCTCCGAGCTTAGAGAATCTGTTGGCCTTTCCTTCTCAGTCAGGCTTCGGCTTCCTTCCTTCTCCTCTCAGTCTTCAGATTCCTTTCCCCACTCTTGCAGATGGGAGATCTTGATTCTTTTTCTTCCTGGTCTTGGCTATTTCATGATCAGAGCCACAGTTTTCTCAATGGGCAATGAAGAAATTTGACAAAGTCTCCAAAGGCTTGCCTACCTCTGATGCCCTAGTCTTCCTGGAAATCCATGTGAAAAGTCCCACATGGTGCACAGTAGGGTAGCGTTGGATAATCTGGGCGAGGGCCCTCCATTCACCCATCGCAGGAGCCCTCAGCCCTCAGATACCCCGGCTGTCACTCACCTACTGGACCATCAGACTTCTCAGGAGGGCTTTGTAGCAGAGGCAGGTTAAGGTCAGTTCAGGCCCCGGGCACAGTAGAAACTATTGGACCCCTTAAAGGAAAAAGAGAGAGAGACAGGGAAAATAAAAATACATGCCTTCAGAAGTCGGGGCCCAGGGCACGCGCCCAGTGCGTCCGCCGTTAAATCCGTCTCTGCTTTGTGGAAATGGTTGAGGCTGAGGCACACGAGTGGAATATGTTGTAATGGCTTTTTTTAACGTGTCAACTTGATTGAGTAACTGTCACCATTTATTCAAACATTATCTAGGTGTCGCAGTGAAGATATTATGTAGGTGCAATTAAGTCCGTAATCAATAGACTTGAAGAAAAATAGATTGTTGTAGATGATCCGCCTGGGCCTGATTACATCGGTTGTAAAGCCTCAAAAGCAGAACTGAGGCTTCTCTGAAGAAGAAATTCTACCTGTGGACAGTAGCGTCTGTCTATGGCCCTGCATTCCAGCCTGCACTTCCGGCTGGCCTTCCCTTCAGATTTCAGATTTGCTCCACCAGTCCCCACCATCACATAAGCTAATCCCTTTCAATGCATCTCTTAATATCTAGTTCCTATTCACTCTGCCTCTCTGGTTGAACCCTGGTCAGCACACTGCTCCATGCTACCTCTGATCTGATCTGTAGTCTCTAGGTTATTTCTGAAAAATATGAAACACAGCTCCCTAGTTCTCTAGTCCCGAGCCTCACGACCTTGACAGTGCGTGTCAAACATGTCCCACCTCGGCAGAGCCACATTCTGGCTGAGGCGAATGAGGCTCTTGAACTCTTTTGCCTTTGCTGGGTTTTTACTGCCTCGCAAGTAGTTGATCTCAGGGTTCTTTGTACATTTCATTTACCTGATGTTAGAGGAAGGCGGGGAGAGAGAGAGAGAGAGATTTGTTGTTCCAATTATTGATGCATTTGTTGGTTGATTCTTGCATGTGCCCCAACTGGGGATCAAACCCACACCCTTGACATATTGGGACAGTGCTCTACCCAACCGATCTACGTGGCCGCGGCTACCCAATATTACTTTTAATGGCAGAATCTTGTAAATACCTCCTCCTGAGAATGGACTACTCCACCACTCTCACCATTTAATTTAACAGCTCTTCTTGAACATCTAAAATGAGGACAAATAGCCAAGGTAACTAAGCAGGCGAGTGTCCAGAGAATACAGGATGCTGTGTCTAATCTAAAGCAACCCTGCGAGTGAGGAGAGTCCGCACTGTCAAGGGCTGGAAAGGGGTCTCGGAAAAGTGAAAGCAAAGAACTGAGTCCTTTGCCTTTTTATTTCCAAGAACTGAGCTTCTAATCATCTCTCTCTTCGTCCTGCATATGTGAACTTGCCAAACACCTGGACTGTAAAATTAAAAAGTTAAAAAATAATATGGATTCCATTCATGTTTGTCCCTGCTGAGGGAGCAGGAGATGGGCAGGATGTGTTGACCTTTTTCTTATAGCTCATAAAATGGAGAATATTGTCCTCTGAAGTCCAAGAGAAACATGAGGCCAGCAGACCCTTCTTTCAAAGTTTGGGGGGCTGGGATGGGGAGTAAGGGGGTCCCTTGAACAAACAATAGACATCAGTGAAGACTACATAGGACACAAGCACCGTTTGCCAGTCTTCAGCTTTCGGACAATCCCAGGCTATGGGCTGCAGGGTTTGCTGAACTACAGCGTCCACGAGACCAAGAAGGCCGCTGGCCCTCTCTGGTCCGCAGCCTCAAAGGAGGGCGGGACCAGCTAGTGTTGAACCCTTTTGGTCCTACCTGCAGCATCCAGCCCTTCCTCCTCCACTCAGTGCATCCATTCCCTCGCTGCTCCTGGCCTGTGCTGACATGCGAGAGGAGCTGGCTGTGCCATCCCAGGAGGCACTGATTACTCTTCCAGCCCTAGATCTGGGGCAGCTGCTGAAGGCCAACCCGGGCCTGGCAGGGCTGCCAAGCGAGGGGGCTGCCCCGGCCTCCCAGCTGGCCTCCCAGCTGGCCTCCCGCAGGCTGCACGGTGGCACTGACTCATCTTTCTCCTCCCACAGCTTGCAAGCAGGCAGGCGTGGCTCCGCTCAGAGCGGGGACGGGCACCAGCCCCTGGGACGTCCTCGGGCTTCTGCCTTTCAGGTGACAGCGAGCTTCTGCTCGGGAGACTCTGCAGCTGGCCTCAGCTGTGCCCACTCTGCAGGTCACAGTGACCACGGCTGGTGTACCTGGGGAACTGCCAGTTTAGTAGGGTGTCGCCTAACCGACATTTTGGGTGTGATAAAGGATGAGGCTGAAGAGCAGTGGTAGGGGGTGGGGGTAGGTATGGGGCATAGTCACAATACAAATTTGTAACTCACTGGGGTGACACTTTGGAAAAATATTAATGTGCTTTTCCTTGTTGCCTTGTTGAGCGTGTCCTCCAGTCCTATCCTCTAGTCCTCCTGAGGCATTTGTTTATTTACATGGAGGAGATAAAGCTTATGCTAGAAGGACTACAGGGAAAATAAACCTTAATATTCACCTTTTTACATTCAAAATAAGATTTTTGTCGCTTTGTCGGTACATGATTGAAATAAAATAACCACACAAAGTATACAGTTTGATGAGTATTGACATATGTATGACAAGGGAACTCAAGAGTTAAAGATTTTAGCCTTTGCTAGAGTTGATAGGCTTAAGGGATTAAGGGATGTGGAAAGCTGTTATTCCAGGAACTGGAATGTGTGACCACATGACTCCAGAAGGTCGACAAGCAATTCAAACTTTGTGCCCCAGGCACCTACCAGCCTGTGGTGCCCCGTGTCTGAGCTATGAGGGAATGCCACTGATGCAAAGAGCTGCTGATCAACAGATAAAGAAGTACTAGGAAAATCACCGACCACAACTCTTATACAATTAACCTTTTTCCAAGCCCCTTACCTTCCCTTTTCTTCTCCACATAAACAGGTCGGCTTCATGTGAGATGTGAAGACAGTTTTTGAGGGCACATGACCCACTGTCTTCTCACACCACCGGCCGCCTGAATAGAGCACCCAGAAAGATTCCTTCCTTGTCTCTACTTATTGGTTCTGGTGGTGACGGGCAGCATGAACGGCGACGATCCCTCTTCTGTGTATCCACTGTGAAACTGTCATCACAATCAAGACTGAGAACATATTCATCACCCCAAAAGTTTCATTGCTCCTGCACTCGGCTCCCAGGCAACCACGGATTTTCTGTCACTACAGATTAATTTGTTATTTCCTAGAATTTTAGATACATGGAGTATTTACACATGTTTTGCCTGATTGCATTCACTCTGCATATTATTTTAGGACGCATCCCTGATGTTGCATGAAACGGAGGTCATTCCTTTTTATCACCAAGCACTATTTCACTATATGGATGTCCCACAGTATGTTTATTTACCCCTTAATGAGCATTTGGTTGTTTCTAGTTTTAAACTATTACAAATAAAGCTGCTGTGAACACTTGTGTCCAAGACTTTGTGTGCATACATGCTTCCATTTCTCTTGGGAAAGTCCCAAGAATAGAATGGCTGTGTCATAGCATCGCTGTATTTTTTACTTTTTAAGAACCTGTCAAACTGTTGTACAAAATAGGTGTAATATGTTATACTCCCACCAGCAGGGTTGAGAATTTCAGTTGTTCCGCCAGGTATATAGGGGTGTTTCATATGACACAATTTGCACTTCTCTATTGACTAATAACATTCAGAATAAGATTTGCGGTAAGACATTACCCGAGCAAGGCTGGCTATTGCTTGGGGTGAGGATTTCCTAAATTCCTTTCTACTGAAGCAAAATACCGTAGTGGTTAAAACATGGGGCTTGGCATGTACGTAATGACAATATACAAGGATATTCCTTGTAGCATCATTTATAACAACAGAAAAATACAAAACCTAAGGGTCCATTCATAGGGCCCTGGCCAAATAGATTATATTATCATATCAGTCATGTCCTCCAGAGAAACAGAACCATAGGCTGGATGGATGGAGGGACAGATGGACAGATGGATAGATAGTTAGATAGGGAGATTTTAAGGACTTGACTCATATCATTGTGGAGGTTTGGAGAATCAAAAATCTGATGATGGAGGCCAGCCAGCCGGAGACTCCGGAAAGAGATGCAGTTCAAGTTCAAAAGCAATCTGCTGGTAGAATTCCTTCTTGCTCACAGGTGGTCAGCTTTTGTTCTAATCAGGCCTTCAACTGATTGGATGAGGCCCACTCATATTATAAAGGTAATCTGCTTACTCAATGTCCACTAATTTAAATGTAAATCTCACCCCAAAAATACTCTCACAGAAATATACAGAATTACACTTGGCCACCCCTCTGGGCACCCTGTGACCCAGCCAAGTTGACACATAAAATCAACCATCACAGCTGTGAATGGAATACTATGCATCCATTATCAAGGAAAGGCATGCCCTGGCTGGTGTGGCTCAGTCGGTTGGGCATCCTCCTAAAATAAGCGAAAGGTTGCTGGTTCGGTTCCCAGTCAGGGCATACACCCGGGCTGCCCCCGAGTCCTGGTTGGGGTGCGTGTGAAAGACAGTCGATCAACATTTCTCACATCGCTATGTTTCTCTCCCTCTCTTTCTTCCACCCTTCCCCTTTCTCTAAAAAATAAATAAATAAAATTTTTTAAAGGAAAGGCAGCTCTATATGTACTGAAATAAACTTATTCCAAGATATATTATTTAGTGAAAAAATCAAGATACAGGCAGCATATAAAATATGCTATCATTATAAAAAATTAAAAATATGCATGTGGTTATGACTGTGGAGGCATGATATCTACCTTAAAGAACATACAAGATATTGGTGTAAGGTAGAAGGAAGGGGTTGCCTCTGAAGAGGGGAACTGAGTGGTCAGGGAATACGGAAGAAAGGAGACTTATTATTTTTATTTCATTCTATATCCTTTTGTATTGTTGACATTTCACGTCCTGTACTTGACCTTAAATCCCAGCTCCATGGGTGATACGTGTCCTGGTCTCCCCCGTGAGGGCTGCAGACACAGGGCAGCCTTAGATCAAAAGTGACGGCAAAGCGGGGTGGGCGGGGTTGAGACCAGACTGTGCTCCTGAGGGGACAGCATCCAAGATTGCAATTCACCATTTATCGTGGGATGGGCGGCCCAGACCAGGGACTGGGGAAGACAGGGCTGGAGCCCAGGGGCTCCTCTGAGTGCCAGGATGAAGCTGAGTCACCAAGGAGCACCACCGGCTTCAACACATAGAGCCTTTTGTTTTGCAATGAAGGAAGGCCTGCTCACTTAGTGGTCCAAGGACAGGAGAGATGACATAGGCCCAGAGGTCTTTAATCCACTGTGAAGAAATCTCTTTCTGGTAACAGACTAGACTCTGCCCTGCCATTTGGGGATCACTAAACTGTGTAAACAGACTCCCTCCTCAAAGGGGGCCCGGAGGGGAAAATAAATCCATGCATGGGGTGGACATTTAAATCTTCTGCTTTGCCAGCTCTTTAAAATTCATACTCCACAGAAATAGGGTTTTGCTTTAAAAAAAAAAAAATCCAGCATGTGTTGCAAATTCACAGCCAACATATGGTAGCAGTTAATGGTGTGCTGTCATTTGCCATGCAATTCCAAAGCCTTCCAGCCCTCTCTCCCCCTTCCCATTGTCCTACTCCCCTCTTTCCCATCTCCCACTTCCCCCAGTTCCCCCCCAAACTCTAGGCTGCCTTGATTCTCTGCTTCTCCATCTCATCCTGACGGCCCAGCCCACTCCTTTGTCACATGTGTTCAAAGCAGTAAACAGACGCCCCCACCGCCACTCACTTAGTGGGCCCATGAGCACATTGTAAAGTTTTGTGTTTTTGTTCTGTTGGAGTTTCTTTTGTGAGGTGGAGGATGGGAATTCCTTAATAGACTTCTTTCTTTTTTTTTTCTTTTCCTTCTTTCCAGAAAATCAGCATTTCCTGGCTTAGGACCCTGTCAAGAATCAACCCTAAGTCCCAGTAAAATCAAAGGGAAAAAGTTTTAAAAAGGAGCTTGTCCCTGGCCAAGCTGTCTTTTAAAATGTATGGGGTTTTTTCCCCAGTGTAAATTATAGCTAAAATCTTATTTATTTCCTGAATTCTTTTAAGACGTTTAAGCACATTTTTGTGCATTGTTTTGAAGAAAGTACAACTCATATCTTCACTATCTAGCATCATGTGTGTCGGACAGCACATTCCAAAGGAAAACTCTAACCCAGGACTCCCAGAGCTTCTAAGGCACTGAAGCTCTACATTGGCAGCTCGTTCACATTCCTGTAACTGCCACCCTCGGTTCCTGTCACAGAGCCATCCCTCAGATGGACAGCCCCACTCCACACCCTTTGCCAGAGCTTCCCTGCTCAGTAGACATAGTACCTGCTCCACGGGCCTGTCCCGGGGCGGGGGGGGGTGGGTGGGCAGTGGACACACGCCCGCAATCTCCAAATCAGACAAAAGTTGTTTACACTGAAAGCTTAAGCCAAAAGCGTTGCTCAAGGCATGACCCTTGAGTCCCTGTCCCCTCCTCTCCCACTGTCCTTACTATGTAGTGTTGGTCCTACCTCCAAAAGATGTTTTGTGCGTCCCCTTCTCTCCACCTCCAGTGCCCCCACTCTAATCCAAGCCACCATCTTCTGTTGCTTGGAATATGCCCTAGCTTCCTAATTTGTCTCTTAGCTTTTGCTGGGGGCAGAAAAAAAATCTATCAGTGCTCCGTTTTTCCCTTCTTTGCTTCACTCCCCTGCCCCCATTTAATATTTCAAGCAGGTAGACAGACATTGTAATCTGGTGGTCCTAGAATCATAGAAAGGTTGTAAGCAGACTAATGATGCCTCTGTATTTAAAGAAGAGATGGATTTTTGTAGATGCCCCTGGAGGGTGTGCAGAGAGGGTGTGTCTGGACCCGGCAGCAGAACCAGAGATGAGATTTCCTCAGGTTGGGGAAAGAGAAAGGGTTCTGCGGTTCCTGAGAGCAGTGAGGGGCCCAGCCAAGGCTCTAGGGAAAAAGGTAACCAGATCAGGCAGTTTGGCAGCCTGGGGTGCCAAGGAAGGGGGACTTTACCCATGACTGGGGTAATCATGCCAACTGGAGACCCCTGCCCAGTGTTCTGAGTGTCTACTGATTCCCCTGTGATCCCGAAAGGGCGTGGGGTCTCAATAGTGACCTGTCAGGAAGGAAGGGTCTTAAGGCAGAGTTTGGCTGAGCTACTAGAAGTAAAATAATGTTTCTTGATGACCCGAACATAGGCCAAGATTCATACCCATGATACAACAAGGATGACCAGTTGTCCCAGTTCGCTCAGGCCTGAGGGGGTTTCCCAGGACGTGGGGCCTGTTAGTCCTAAAACGCAATCCGGGATGAGTTGTTTACCCTATTCAAAATTACTTCTACAAAACGGTAAACTTTTAAAACATTAGATCATGTTACATTTCCGTCTACAATCTAAATTCCTACCCATGACCTCTAAGCCCTCTGTGACCTGGGCCTCTCCTGCCTCCGCCTCTATCTCCTACTGCCCTCGAACACTCTGCCTTACCTCCCTTCTGCCTCAACTGGCCAAGGTTACCCCTCTCTCTCAGCTTGTGGCCTGCTGTTGCTTCTGCCCGCCCCGCCTCCCTCCCTTCCTCCTGACCCTTCCCCAAACCACCTCCTCCTCCCCTGCAGATCTCAGCTCAGAAAAGCTGTGTCTTGCCGTGCTCTTCAAGTGGCTTCCTCCACCCTGACCCCATCTCTCTACGATCACTCTCTTTACTCTACTTATGCTACTTATCAAATGCAGAAATTAGATGTCTGTGTACTTGGCTATGGTCTGTCTCCCCTTTTATTCTTTTTTTAAGATTTCATTTATTTATTTTGAAAGAGAGAGAAAGGGAGGGAGAAGGAGAGGGAACGACATATGGATGTGAGAGAGAAACAGCGATCAGTTGCCTCTTATACCTGTGCTGTCTGGGCCAAAGCGGTTACCCAGGCACGTGCCCTGACCAGGAATCGAACCGGTGACCTTTTACTTTGCAGGATGATGCCCAACCAACTGAGCCACACCAGTCAAGGCTGGGAGACAATTCTTCATTGATCTCTCATGCTTCAGCACATCTTGAAAGTGTAGCTTTTTTCCTGACATCTGCTCTAGGATGCTTGTGTAGTAAACAGCCTTGGAATAGAGAGACAGAGGAAAATTTTTTACTGTCCAGTATAATAGAAATAAATGTCTCTCCAGGGAGAGTTTAGGCAGGATTGCTTGCAGCCCATTACAAAAGATTGGGGGGCTTCCTAAGCTTGGGTTTCCTCAGCTGTGAAACAAAGCCACTGCATGTCCAGCATCTACCTGTGTCCCTCAATATCGCCCTCGCAGGACTTGAGGGACAAGAAGAATCAGCCCAGTGATGAAGAGGCTGCCACTTGCTATGCTGTGAGTAATCAAGTCCTCTGTCTTTGATCCAGGAGTCTCGTGTCTGTTGTCAGCATCCATGAAACTGTAGCAAGGTAGGTTATTAGATTACAAGTAAAATAAAATATTAGAGCCTCCACAGTTCTTGATAGGTAGAACTGTGCACCCAACTGTAGACAACTGACCACCCTCTCAAACAAGACATGGAACACGTGTAAATCACCTAGCACAGTGCCTGCCACATGAAAGGCATTTAATATTGTACACACTGGTTCCCACTTCTCTTCTGCACTCTGCCCCTCTCACTTCCTTGAGCAGTCAGCACCCGCAGGAGAGGAAGGAGCCAGGTGAACAGAAATCAGAAATGAAGGGTAAAACCGCCTGGATGCTGGCTAGCGTGGCTCAGTGGGTTGGGTGTTGGCCTGCAAAGTGGAGTGTTGCCGGATTGACTCCTGGTCGGGGCACATGCCTGAGATGTGGGGTTGGTCTCCGGTCAGGGTACGTACCAGAAGCAACCGAGTGCTGTTTCTCTCTCACATCGATGTCTCTCTCCCTCTCTCTCTTCCTTCCCCTCTCTCTAAAAATAAATAAAAATATTTTTTTAAAATGCATCTGAGAGAGAGTCGTCCTGCCCAGCCACCGCACCACAGGGGAGCACAGGAAGCCACAGCGCTATAGAACAACCTCCCCCATGCTGACCAGCCGGCACTGTGCTGCTCCTCTATCCAACTGGGGGCAAGACCATTCCTGGGAAAACAAATAGTGTGTCTTTGTATTTAAATGTCAAGACACTTTCCTAAGTTCCTATGGAAATTAAATCTGTATTATTAATCATTTTCTTGCAACACAAATCAGCAATAATCTGACTTATTAAACCATTAGGAACTCATGTTTTAGGGACCTTCTGAGAATGACATTTCTTCATCCTCCCTCCTCCTAGAGCTACAAAAGTTTAATTAATCTTGGATCAGCTCTGTTTTTTCTGAAACTGGCTTCTTATGTTTCCGGAGCAACTTTTACCACCTATACACTTAGGTCTCAACTCTGCACCTGACAGTTAATTCTTTTTCTTTCTTTTTTTCTTTTTTTTAAAGATTTTGTTTATTTATTTGTAGAGAGAGGGAAAGGGAGGGAGAAAGAGAGGGAGAGAAACATCAATGTGTGGTTGCCTCTCACGCAACCCTGACTGGGAACCTGGCCCGCAACCCAGGCCTGTTCCTTGACTGGGAATCGAACCAGTGACCATTTGGTCCTCAGGCTGGTGCTCAATCCACTGAGCCACACCAGCCGGGGCTGAAAGTTAATTCTTAATTAACTTTGCAGCCACACTTCCGGGAGGACACAGGTCCAGTGGGCCAAGCTTCGAATACATGGAGGGAGGGCTATTATACCCTCTGTTACCTGTTCCTTTCCAGAGCAGCCCAGCCCTGTGGAGCTCAATGTAACTGGGCCCTTTGGAACAGCCATGCCCTTCATCACATTCACCTTGTGACCGGGCTCAGCAATTATTGTAGCCCCTCACGTCCACCCCCATGGCACTGATGTGCAGGGTAGGTCTCACTGAGGACTTCATGGGAAAACAATGGTATTTTGCACTCACTCAAAAAAGCCGACTAGACATCTATTCTTTCCCCAGAGTTCTTCTCCCTAGAGCAACTCCTTCTTCCTCCCCTCTCTCTCTCTCTCTGCTTCCCAAATCTCCTTTCGTGGCTTCTCAAACCAAACAGCTCCGGCACCCTCCTCAAACCTTCTCTCTGAATCCAGGACCGCTTGTGCACGCCACTCAGCAGGTCCAAAACCAGACCTAAGAGTCCAGCTACTGTTTTGCCGAACTTATTCCCGGAGGGCCACCGCTCTCTTCTAGTCTCGTGGTTTCTGTAGCATTTGTAACACTGGGACTTGCTGAACTGGACTCCTGTCTTTACCAAGGTCCCTCATGGGCATGCTCTCTGCCTCTGACTCCAGGGTTTGTTTTTGGTTGGTTTGTTTGTATTTGTCTTTAGAGAGAGGGGAAGGGAGAGAGAAAGAGGGGGAGAGAAACATCGATGTGTGAGGGATGCTGGGAATGGAACCGGCAACCGTTTGCTTCACGGTCCAGCACTCAGTCCACTGAGCCACGCCAGCCAGGGCGACCCTTTAATAGTTTTCAGTTAAACCTTTATGAGCTCTTGCTGGGAAGACAGCCTCAGAGAGCTCCTCACTACAAACCTAACACACTGGACACTCTAGGGCCTCTATGATGGCTCTGGAGAAAGCTCCAGGTTGACAACTGGGTCTCAGCTGGTGGGCAATGTCGACGCCTGCTGTCACAGTTGTCAGATTCCCTTCTCCCCACCACCCGGGTGGTTTGTAGAAGTCTGAGGATCTGAGAAGATATGGAAGTTGTGGTCTCTGTCTGGGTCTGTCTGCACACAGTACTCACCTTCATTCTGATGCTAAGACCCTCCTGGTCACTGGATGCTTTGGCAAAAATCCTCCCAATCTTTCTAGGAGACAGACCTGCAGGGTCTATCCTAGGACCCTGGGGAGGTACAGCACCACCTTTACAACCACCATCACCACTGCTACCTCCCAAATATGACTAGGCCAGCACTGGTGTCAAACTTGGGTCACATGTGGCAGAAGCTAGGGCGAACCAGACCCCAGAACAACTGAGGGAACTTTATACTTTGGGCACTTGCCAACTGGAAGCTGAGACTTTGCTCACTTTCCACCTGACAAAATTATTCTAGACCCAGCTCAGTTCTCAGATGTCAACTCCTCTGTGAGGTCTCCTTCCCTGAACAGAATTAGTTAGGGATTGTGTTCCCCTAGCATTTGGGGACATATCACATTGTGTCAGTAGTTTGCCTGCCAACCGTCACCCTCCCATCCATTGCCATCCCCAACAAGACTGGGAGATCTCCAGGGAAAGACCTCATCTCATTCATTCCTTGATACCAGTTGAATGAAACAATGAGTTAATGAATGACTAGTTTCCACTTACTAGACAGAAAAACTTAACCAAGGATACTTAGGAACAGGCAAGTCAACATTTTCTAGATGGTCACTGAGTAGGTGTTACCAAATTGTCTCAAATATAATTTTCCCAGGATCAAGAACAAGAAATTTGCCCCATCGGCTTCATTCGCCTTTCCTGAAGACCAGTGGGGACCAGAATCACGTTAGGATTTTCTGTGGCTGGGAAAGTGGCTCACTTCACAGGCATCTCCTTGGCTGAGATCACTTAAATGGAAGAAACACTTCGGTTCAAGACAGGAGGCCTCAGCTAAAACCTAGGCTCTACGCTAATAGCTGGGTGACCCTCAGCCATGACCTCAGCTCTCTGCCCCTCGGTCTCCTCATTGCAAGAACTGAATGCCCTCATGGATTCAGAAAACCCCTGGCCCTGACTGGTGTGGCTCAGTGGATTGTGTGCTGTCTTGCGAACCAAAGGATCGCTGGTTTGATTCCCAGTCAGGGCACATGCCTGGGTTGCGGGCCAGGTCCCCAGTAGGGGGTGCATGAGAGGCAACCACACATTGATGTTCCTCTCCCCCTCTTTCTCCCTCACTTCCCCTCTCTCTAAAAATAAATAAATAAAATTTTAAAAATAAAAAAATAAAATAAAATAAAAGGCTGTACCAGGGCCCGAGGTGTGGGCAGAGTTAAGGGAGCCAAAGGATGTCAAAGCACCCCAGAACCAGCATCAGAGCAAGTGTGAAGGGATCAGGGGAGAGAACTGTGTTACCTGGAAGGAAGGGCTGTGCATGTTCGTGCAGATGGGGATGAATACCTAGCTTTTACCCCCTTCCTGCCCAGTTCATTGACCAAACTCAAGTGGAAGCCAGAAAGCAAGGCATACGGATGACACAGTCCTACTTGTCAGCCTCCCAGGACAGATCAGGACAAAGATGAGGTGGCAAATGGGATCTAAAAGCAGAGAATGGGGAAGGTTGGGAGGAGAAGCCACTATTGAGTGAGAGAGCTTACCAATTGCAGGGGAGGGGCAGATAACCACATGATCTCCTAGGTCCTTCCTAAAATAAAGGTCCTTCCTAAAATAAGCCCGGGGCTCTGTGCAAGAGTCCCTCAGACACATATCTGTCAAAGATCCTGTCGGACATCTAAATGGTTCCAACATTTCAGCCAAGGTCAGCAGGACCCCTCCAGGTCTACAGCAGGTCCAGATAGCCACACAGAGTGAGTGTTGTCCTCAGAGCTGTGGCCGCCAGAAATCACAGCCTAGACCCTCTGGCCCTGACACATGGCCATAGAGAGACAGCTGGTAGCTGAAACCACTGCTGAGCGAGGACCAGTCAGGAGAGCTCTATGTCATGGCTCATGTCTACTCTGTACCGGACGTAAAGTTTGTGCCCTGGGCGTCCGCCACAGCCTCGTTCTCAGATCACTCTTGGTTCCCTCGGTGGTCTACTGACTCTAATTCTTGACTCTATTAAGTGTTTTTCTCCACCTGCCACGGGGCCCATAGTACATCCACATCTCAACTCAGACTTGCGGAGAAAACAACTGCGTAAATTTTGCGTATGGTAGATCTAATCTTCCTAACCAGCTACCGTCGTCCACTGAGCAGGAAGCAATGCAAACCGCCTTTCATCCATTCCAGGGAGTTTATCTGATGCATGCCTTCACACTATCCCTCCAGGGGTGTCCGCCAGGCAGCTTGGGCCTCAGCCTTCCATCGGCCTCCTCTGCTTCTCTACAGAATGGCATCTGGGACATGGATGGGGGTGGGTCTGCGGTTTGTGTCTCGTGGCAGAGGGACGGGCCCTGAGGTGGGCCAGCTGGCTCTGATCCTCCCTGGTGTCCACAGGTTTACCTCTGGCTTGGGCTGGCCGGGCTCCAAGCATGTGATTTCAGGGAGGTCGACACATGGGGTCTGAGTCCAGGAGGGGTCTGCGTTTGTGTGGCCGGCTGTTGCTAATGTGTTTATTTTGAAAAGCCCAGATGAGGCCTGTGCTGGGTGGTCTGTGACAGAGCCCACACCCAGCCTGACATCAAACCAGAAGTTGGCTGGCCCCAGGGTCCTCAGAAGCCCCACTGTCACCTGGGGTAGGGGTGTATGCGCTGTGCTTCTGGGCTTCCTAAATAGACTCCTTCAGCTCCACCTCAGAACCCCTGGGCTTCTGTCCCAGGGCATCCCAGAGCTGGTCAGTGGCTGCGGCCCAGGAGAAACCAGCCAAGACCAGACGGTGCTGCCAGCCTGTGGCCCTTGGGGAGAAGTCCTGGCCCTGCTGGGGCAGTCTCTGCCAGAGGGATGTGGGTGGGCCTGACTACCTACTGCCCACCCCAGGGCTACCTCCCAGTAATCACAGAATCACACATAAGGCTTGCACTCACTGCATCAGCAAAGCTAGGTCACGTGCACGAAAACAGATGATGAGAGGTATCAATAGCTGAAAAAAAATCATCAAAACAATCGTGACGACTCTGTTTATTTCACAATCGGCTTCGGGGTCTTGAAAGGTCGAAGCCTGGCCCCTCATTATAAGCTCTCCCTTCTCAGAAGCCTGACCCATGGTAGCCACACTCGCCCTGCCACTAACCGTCTCACCTTTGTCAGGCAGTGAATGCAGCTTAACTTACACCCCATTGGCTTTTCTGAGCGCTGCCCTCTTGCCGGCCCCCGGGCAGGTGCTGAGAAGACAGAAGCGGGCCAGACACACTTCTCCAAGGCTCACAACCTCAGAGGGGAGGCAGACACGCACAACCAAGGATAATTACAATAATTACTATTTGGGGAATGCTTTGCATGTGCCCAAATTTTTCCATGTAGCATCTCTGTTCCTTCTGACTACCCTGAGGGATGAGTATACCTTCAAGTTACGGATGGGAAACTGACGGTCGGGGCCACCCAGCCAGTGAGTGTACGGCCCCTGGCTGCCCCGCACCGCCTGCACCTCCTCCTGCAACAATGCTTCGGGCATCACAAGGTCTCCTCCCAGCCCCCCAGTCCTGTGTGGGAGGTTGGTTGTCCAGCTGTGGTTCTCAGGCACAGGCCGGCGGGGGCCCCACCTGTGCAGGTCGCTGGGGCCTCCTGAGTCACACATGGGGCTCTCTCAGGGCCTCCATGGATCTTGCACTTCAAGAAGCAGCAGGAAAAGGGGGTGCATGCTGGCAGACCTGGGTACGGGGCCTCAGGGACTGGTAGAGGCTCTACCTCAGTGGAAAGCAGAAGGCTTGGTCGGGGGCCAGCAAGGGCAGGAAATGGAGGACCCCACCGAAGCGTTCCCCTGGCAAGATTTCATGAAAGAACCATTATAGTGGGTGAGCAGGATTTGGGAGATGAAAATGGGCTTACCAGATTAAGCGCATAAAAATACAGGATGACCAGATACATTTGAATTTCATATAAACGATAAGCAATTTTTAGCTATAATATTTGGGACCTACTTATACTAAAAATTATTTATTATTTATCTAACATGCAAATCTAGCCAAGGATCCTGTCATTTTTTTTCCTGGCAACAATAAGGTAAGGACACCCAAGGACAGCAGGCAGTGGGAGGGTGGTGGGAGGGACCGCTGGGGGTGGGGGCCTGTCCTCTCCTCCAGGATCTGGTGGGGTTGGAACTTCCCGCAGGCAGAGGAACGCAGCCAGCCAGTGCCAGAGCTCAGCCGGCCAGGGAGGAACGAGGCAGAGGGGTGTGGGGGACACGTAAATACCCCACCTCATTCTCTCCCGGCCTCTGATCTCCTGGTGTTCTTCCCTTTAGCAAGGGAGTCCCTCGATGCAGTGCCCGGGGGGTCCTCGGCACGGAGCAGGGCGCGAATGGATCTGGGCAGAGGGACAGCAAATATCCAACATGGCTCACATACAGGTTTCTATCCAGGTCCCACTGCATGCTCGGCGTTATGGGTTCATTTTACCACTACGTTCCTCTGAGCCTACAATGGCTCCCACTGCCCATAGCGCCAGCTGTAATCTCCAGCATTCAAGGAGTCTCCCCTCTCTCCCTCTGAAACACATGCCCGCTCTGAGCAGGCAGGACTCTCAGGAGAACAATGGGTCCGTTGTGGCTCAGTCCGGGCTTGGGGCCTTTGCTTATGCTGTTCCCTTGGGCAGTCATAGAATTTAGAGCTAGAGAAAGGTCCTCAGGGGAATCTGTACACACCCGCTTACGGGCCAGGCAGGAAACTTCAGGCTTGGCCAGAGGAAAGACATTCTTAGAGCTACTCCACCAGCCCATCACCCCTCCCTGGCTTTTAGGGGCCCCACCACAGTCTGCCCAGCCCACTCTCAGCCGTGGCTTGCCCCTTTCATCACCGGCTGCCTTGTCCCCACTTGCTGCTTCCGGTGTCCCTTTTCCCTGACCAGAATACAAGGTCCTTTTTCGAAGCTTTCCCTTCAGTGCAGTGCTGGGAATGTAAAACCAATGATTTTCTTTTCAAATTATATCCTTTGATTACAGCTCAACAATTTAATCATAGTTATTAAACAACTAAAGATCTGCCTAATTTTGTACTTGTGGTACAATGAAAAAAAATCACATAAAAACACAAGCTTTGGAATCAGATAACCTGGGTTTGTTTACATTTTTTTATCCAGCGGATCTTTGTTGAAGTTACTCTGGTAACAGAAATTCCTACTGCAGCTGGAAGGGTGGCACAGGACTGAAAATCCAGTGCCCTGTCCTGGTACAGGGAGGACCTTTCTGATCGATGTTTAAACTCCTCTGCTTGCTTTACTGCCCCCCTAGGACATGATAACACCCGAGCAGCATGAATTCCCAATGTAAGGTTTAATGCTGAACTTAAAAATCAAGATTACCAAACATAGTTTCTATATTTTTTTCCTACAAGGCCTTTGTTGATTCACATGATTTATGTGCTATTTCCACGGGAGAAAGCATTTTCCTGAGTTTTTACTGTTCTTAATGTGGGTCCCTGGCTGGCTCTTTTACACAGTATAGATGGTGCCGTGTTTCAGCGTTCGCTGTGGCCCTTGGCCTCTTCCCTCTGCTCATCTGCACTTAGGGGTGCCAGCTGTCCCTACACACATGCCACAGCACTGGCTGGGAGGGGTTAAATGACTAATATACGTATTGGCTGCTGATTTAGACTTGTAAATTTGCAGCTTGTATAATATTTTTGTTTTTTAGAAACAGTTCTTTTAGTTCAAAACAATGTTATGCAATTATCTGTTAGCATGTGTGTGTTTATAGATTTTGAATTTTTATATCGCTGAAAAAAAAAGACAAAAAAATCACAAAATGTCTCGTACCATATACCCCCTATTTTCTCAGGAACAAGCAAGGTACAGTGCTGTCATCTGTTCTACATGCTTCCAGAAACTTTCTTTTCCCTCCCTTCGGCACCCCTTCACCCACACACACACATTGCCAGCAGCTTTGGTTGACATAGTTCAGGCACATCCATATGCAATCCTTTGTAAGTTAATAACATTATCGTTTTCCCCAATGACAATGGTCATAGTGATTTGTGGGACTCATTCTTTTGGATAAGCAGGGGAGGGAGGAAGGGGGGAAGAGGGGAAGGGAGAAAGAAATATCCACCCTAAAGGCTAGCTGAAGCTGTCGCCTTTGATGTCAGAAGCTACTTTCCGCCCCTTCACCACTATGGACATGTTGAAGGGTTAGGGTTAGGGTTTAGCCTCAGGGAGAAGCCCCGACACAGGCGGGGGCATGCAGGTGTGTGATATCAGCACACACACGAGGTTTACGTGTGTTGAAACACTGTGCAGAGCCACACTGGCATGTCCCAAGGGGCCATCTGCTCTGCCCACGTGCCCTCTGTGCCAAAAATATCCTCCCTCTGATGAGAGGTCAGGCGCTGAGCAGGAGGGGCAGCTGCAAGGAGGGGGAGCAGCTGTCCCCACACTTGGAGGGGAGGGTCTCAGTGGGTCAGTTTACACACTGCGATTGCTTTTCCTGAGGGTAGGGATGGGGCCCGGCAAGGTGCTCAAGAAATATTCATGAACGCGTATGAATTAATGAATCATTTTCCAGAAGTTGGGGGATTGCCAGGGGCCGTGAATCCCAGGACTCCAACGAGGAGAGTCTTAAGAAGAGAAATGGAATTCCTGAGTCTGGGGTGCAGAGGCGGCAATAGCAGTTTACAGCATGACTTGTATGTCACCATGACTGGGCTCCGCTGGCGAGGGAACAGCTGGGGCCCGCACCCAGCAGAGACCCTGGTTTGGCCAACAAAACTGAGCATCATTGTCCAAATGAAGGGCATTAAATAGCCTTGCGGACCTGATTTAGCTCTGCATCGCATTTTCTTTCTTTCTTTTTAAGATTTTATTTATTTATTTTTAAAGAGGGGGATGGGGGGAGAAAGAGAGGGAGAGAAACATCAATGTGTGGTTGCCTCTGGTGCACCTCCTCCTGGGAACCTGGCCCACAAGCTAGGCATGTGCCCTGACTGGGAATCAAACCAGCGACCCTTCGGTTCACGGGCTGGCACTCAATCCACTGAGCCACACCAGCCAGAGCTGCATCACATTTTCTGAGGCTTGAACATCAAATATTGAACTGCTGGGTGGTTTCAATTTTCTTCTTCAGGCTTTTCTGGATTTTAAAAACATTTTGCCCTAGTCAGGGTGTTTCACCAGCCCCCGCCCCTCTCATGACATCACCCATTCTCTTCTCTGCACGTCTGGCTCTCCCATGATGTTTCCCTGATGTCCAGGGTTATTGTTCAAAAGTGCCTGACCTCGAGGCCAGGACGCAGCCTGCGCCCCACCTGGGCAGCCCCGCTTCAGAGCAGCAGAGGGGTGTGTTCCCATAGTTCACCTGCCTAAATGGTGTGCCTGTCTCGCGTTCTCCTGAAGGTACCACACATGCCAGATGAGGCCAGATGGACACTCCCTGGGGAGCAACTCCTGGGGTGCACTGTAGGACCCCAGGAGGCTGAGCTGACCCTGCCAGGTGCCCTACCACACCAGGAAGCACAGCTGTCACTCCAGGACACCACCTGACACTGAGCAAGCGCTACACGGGGTGCCACAGTGGTCCTATCTGTTCCAGGACCCTCAAAACCACATTATTTGAGGAAGAGGGCTACGCTTTGTCACATGATGTCAAAACCCAGGCCTCAATTACTCAGAGCTTTAGTGAACCACATATCCTATTTTTTACATTTTTTACACTTTTTTTCATCCTCACCCGAGGACATGCCCGTTGGTTTTTAGAGAGAGGGGAGCAGGGGGAGAGAGAGAGAAACATCCAAGTGTGAGAGGAGCGCGGATCAGCAGCCTCCTACACACACCCCGACCGGGGACCAAACCCACAACCCAGGCATGTGCCCTGACCGGAAATGGAACCCACAACCTTTTGGTTTACAGGACGATGCCCCAACCAACTAAACCATACCAGCCAGGGCCACGTGTTCTATTTTAACTTAACTATGGGATTGACGTAACTGTTGACGACAGCGGCTGGGCAAGGGAACACCCTGCTGACCTTCAGTCGTTCCTCCTCTTTGAGGACTGGGGGACTCTTACTGATTCACACTTGTCGTGCCCGGGCTGTGTTCTCGAGGATGTGTTTTGTCTCAAATTTGAGTCCTTTCCCAGTGGCTTCTCTGTTCCCCAAGTAGACAGGTTTCTGGGGTCCTCTCTACCAGTGACCCAGAGAGGCCCTCATACACGCACGTCTGCCCCCAGCTCGAGGACAGCCATGCTCCTCTTCCTGTGTTACTTATATAGTCACAAAGAACAGCTTGGTTTTCCTTTCTCCCTCCGTTCCAGGTTAAATGGCAACACACAACCAGCTTCGGAAAGCCTCAAGGTAGAACGTATGCAAACAGGTGTGAGCAGACATGGAGGCTTCCTACCCAACAGCCTTCTCTGCCCACCTTTCTTTCTTGGTCAGGTATTAGGTGGCCATGAAGTCAAGGACCCCTGTCCCAGACTCAACCAGTGAATCTTAATTAGCTTAAAGCACTGGTGGTAAGCGTCTTCCCCTTGCCCATGGCCTCGGGACCCCTTGACATGCAGCCCCTGGTCTGGGTCAGGAGCTCAAGGCTTCCCCACAGGTGGGCCCTGAGGTCCACACACTGCATGTGGCTCCATTGACTCATGCCTTTGATTCTTCCAAAACAACTTTAATCTACCCCAAGCACTCTCATGCCCCCACAAGGACAATGTGGGAACTCGAGCTTCCTACTGTGATCGGTCACGCGCTCCCGCTGTGTATCACTGGGATACGCACCCACTGGCAGGCGGTCCGGCCTGGACTCTCCAGGTCGGGCGCCCTGCGCTTTCTGTACAACGTTCCCAGAGCAGGAATTCTGGCAATGCTGATGCTCCGGGGTCTCGGGACCAGGAGGCCCAGTGTACTCTGAGGCTGGCCTTTTGTTCACGGGGGGCCTCACTGTGATTTTCCTCAGGCTGGGGTAAGGTACTAGCCTCAAGGGCACCCCCTGCAGGACATCAGCACAGCCTCTTCCATGAGCTTGGGCTATTACTCTCCACACATCAGGCCTGCTTTGCAAAATTCCCTCAGAGAAGGACATACCATGGGTCTGGCTGCCTGCTTGTAATGGGGAGAAGAAAATGCTGGGAGAATGCACATTAACATCTCAGTGAATTGTCCCTCTGCCTTTTCCTAGGAAATCTGCCTCATGCTCTATTAACTTGCCTCCTAATGAGGGTGAGAGCCTAGAGGGTACGTCTGGCCCCTGCTGTCAAGTGCTGAGATTGAACAAGTCCAGGGGTGGGGGGGTGGAGGGGCGGAGGGCCAGACACAGTGTGCTGGACCCCGTGGGAGAGACTGACAAGGATCACGGTCTCTCAGGACCCATAGGTTGGTGGGGAGGCAGCCTTGGGCACTGACTCACACACAGGCTATGATGAGCAGGGCCACCCGGCTCGTGGATAAGGGAGTCTGAAAAGTTGATTCCTGTTCTGCGGGGCAGGGCAAAGCCTATGCGATCTTAGGAAGCTTCTTGGATGAGGTTGGGTTTAAGCTGTCTTCGGTAATCTGGGCAGAAGATAGATTGGAAATGCATTGTACTCAGAGGTGCCAGCATCTGGATAGGAGATACAATGGAGGCTGAGACATCACAAGGATGTGGGTAAGGCCAAGGGCAGTGGAAAATAAGCTTAGAAAATTAGCTTGTGGCCCAATCACAGAGAACACTGAATGCCCGACAGAGCGGGATGCATGTCTGACTTCAGACTGAACTATGATCAGATACGCATGCTCGCAGTGTGAAGACCGTTGACCCCAATGCCAGCTCTCACCCTTTCCTCCTCCGCACGCTTTCAGCTGCTTCTTTCAATATTTTCCTCTGTAGCTCTAAGTATTATACTTATATTACTATTTGGTTTTCCATTTTTGACTGTCATTCACTGAATTTCCACTATAGAAGATGAGGTTGTCACGCCTTCCCACTATGCATAAACTAATTTCCTATCCCTTCCAATATAGTTCCACTGTAATTTCAGTTAGATCATTATTTTGCATTTACATTATTATTATTATTTTTATTATTATTACAGTCCAGTGACATTCACAACTAAATGATATAATATGCTATGGTAAGTTTTTCTTTCTTGCTTACTATTGTGCTTTTGCCGAAATTAATTTTTTTTCGTTTGTTTGTTTGGTTGGTTGGCTTGCTTTATTTATGTTTCAAAGTACTTATCACTAATTAAACCTCAAAGTTTTTGTCAAGTATGCATATCTCCTTTCAAGATGCTCAGAAGCCTGTGTTTGATCTTCCAGGGAGTCCTTCCTGAAGCCCAACTCGCATCTGGAAGATTCCCCTGGGGGGTCCTCTCTCCTGGGGTAGCACTCCCCTGCCTCCCTCTTTTCTTGCTTTGCCCCCACATTTTGTTGGAGCGCCTCCCCTAGTAGCATCCTGAGAAAAGGTAAATTTGAGGCAAAGTGTTTGACACTCAAATATCTGGAAAAGTCTTTTTTTTTTTCAATTACAGCTTATGTTCAATATTATATTAGTTTCAGGTGTAGCAGTTAGGAAAAGTCTCTGTTCTACCCTTGCCGTTGATGGTTTGACTAAATTCTTTAAATGCGGATAAAACTGATATTTATGTGGATAACCCCTGTGCCTATCCATCTTTACAAGAAATCTGCCGGTTGGTAAGGGCGCCCTCGTGTGGCACTTCAGTGCAATGTCAACTGGGTCTTTGCAGCTGTTAATAACTCCCCCCGTGTTTGTCTCCCTGCCTTTGTCGTTTGTCTCCTTCCCGCTGGCCCAGCACACCACTTTGTGTGCTCTGAGGTGGCCCCTCTGGGTCAGAGCAGCAGCGAGCTGCAGGGTGAGAGTTCCCCTAGGCAGACGGAAGGTTTTGTCCCGTTACGCTCCACACACGGTCATGCCCTTAAGACTACGGAGGACCCCAATAGGTTTACGTGGGTGCTATCAATTTTTTATACTATATCAGAGACTAAAGCTGAGAAATTTTTAAATGTGTATTAATTCATTTTTAAAAAGCGATAATAAACCAACATTTATTATCATAGTGATAATAAGCCAATGCATAGTAACACAATGCTTTAATGAAAAATAACTAGACTTTTAACAACAAAAACCAAAGAAAGTAAAAAGGGCAGCATGGTTTTACACTTTTGCAAAGCCTTTTCATGCCCGGCTTACTAGAAGAGAGCTAGGTTCTTACATTAGCTTCTGCATTCAGTCCCTCTCCGTGTCACACAGCCTCTGGAAAATACTGGACACTCATGGCAGAAGGAGTGAGAAAAGCATACACCATCTTACTATTAGGATGAAAACAGTTTGCCCTTGACACCCCCTGAAAGGGTCTTGGGAACCCGCCAGGGTCACCGGACCACTTGGCAAGCTGCCAGATTAAGAGTGTGGTTGCATGTGCCACAGGCCTGGATACAGAGCGAGAACCCAAGGCTGTCGACGTGCGGGCTCCCTTTTCTTGCTACCCAAAGAACATACCTCGTGCTGGCATGGGCAGGGTTCATGCTCCTGCCATGTTCTAGATGCAGGAGCAGGGAGGAAATGCTTCCAAACAGCCCCGCTCTTTTCGGTGAGGTCCTGGCCTGCCCACCAGGAGGGTGAGCTTCTGAGGGAGGGTTCGCTGCCCTCTCTGTCTGAGCACTTATCACAGCGTTTCCCACCCACCTTCCCTCTGGACCACTTCCTGGACCCTGGAAATTCTGAGATAACATACGCAAAGCACCAGTGCCTAACGTTGTCAGAGGGCCCTGCCTTCGGTTAGAGCCACACCTGAACCCTTGAGCAGAAATAGGGGACAGCCACCCTTTCCTCTAAAACAAGAAAGCTGAGAAAGATTTCTTGATTGTCCCAACAAACAGGCCTGTCCCTGAGCCAACCCTTGCCACCCAAAAGCACTGCCCAGAGGGTTCTGCCCAGGCACCTTGCATTCTGCACCCCTCCTCCGGGGTCCCCGTCAATTCCTCGCACCCTCAGCTTCACCAGGACTTAATGGATCACGCTTTTCACGTGACACACAGTGGCCTGCAGTGCCTTACCCCTCAGAGAAATCTTTGATGATGGGGATTTCAGACAAATGGAAGAGCTACCGAGGTGGACATTTTAGGGCAAGGGATTTTGGGATGTGTTCATCGGCTTAGTAGAAGAGAGCTAGATTCTTACATTAGCTTGCAGGGCAGCGTCCACTGAGGTTCCCAGGAGGCTCTCATCAGTCCCTGGCATCTAACTCTGCCTGATTCTACTGGCCACATGATAGGCGCTCCATGTTTGTTGAGTTGGGCCGAAGTTGGATTATCTAGGCTCCAGTTTTTCCATTATTAAAACAAGGTGGTTGGACCAGAATTCTCAGGGTCCTTCTAGCTCTCTTGGCTCCTTACTCTGTTTTTGTCCCTGTGTTGGAAAATGACTTGTAAAGGAGAACAAAATGGTACCTGTACATTTGTCTGCCTGCCTGCATTTGAAGAATTATTGAACACAGTGATCGAGAGCCCTGGTTGGTCTCCCCATTCAATACGAGGAACATCACAAGAGCATGACCCCTGGCCATCTGTGTGCTCTGCTGCAGGGTCTTTTGAATGGGCAAAGAAAAGAGACCCTAAGCTCCAAAGACAACCACTTTTAAAAAATTTTAGGTTCCAGATTTATAACCAGGCCCGTGGCTCACGTGACCGTATTCTTAATGCAGCAGCTTACAAGGTGGTCTGAGCCTCTTGGGAGCTCCCGAGGTTCTTCCGGGGAGCCCTGAGATTCAAACAGAGGCCCCTTGCCCATTCTCCTAGTCCCTGGCCCTGGAAACACCCATACCTCCTTCCTCGACTCCTGGCTTCTGCTCCATTGCAGAAGCGTGCACGCCCTTTGCCGAAGGTCGCCTGACCCCTGGCCCACCAGCACTTCCCAGGGCTTGGCTGGCACTTCCCCAGACACCTCCCTGCATGGCAGAGAGGATGGGTCCCCACCCTGGGACACACCCCGAGGCAGCCCAGCCCAGAAAACACGGTTGGGAAGCCCCTGCTTCCGCTTTAAATGCGTGCGGGTTTTGCAGTGCGAGTTCCATAATATCGCCATTTTTTTAAATTTAAATGTATGTGTTTCGTTACGTACTCAAGTAAACTTGAGAAAGGCAAGTCGTATTTATCTTTGGACTTTTGGATTTCCTTGCATGTCATCTTTCTGTTTGTTTGTTCCAAAAATAGTTTGTAGACCATTTTATTTAAATGCATGAACAACTAATGGGCTACTCCAATCCAAGCAAACTCTTCACTTTTAGAGTCATTGCAAAGTACGGCGACATAAAGGAAGGCTGACGGTCTTTGGCAGACTCCTCCTGCCCCACCCCGGCCGAGACATGAAGACACAGATGAATGCTTATGTAGCTACATAGTTAACGGGCGGAGGCCCAGGTGAAATTCCCAACCCCAGGCTGGCTCACCAACCCAAAACTTACCATTGGCCTCTGAGAACACCAAAGGCCACCCTCCCAGCTGTCACACAGTATCAGCCGCAGGGACAGCCCGCGCGGCAAAGTATGTGTTCTGTGCATTTCTCCAGAAGCAGGCGTGCCACATACCCCTTTCTTTTGAGAAACAGCCATCCCCAGGAAAAGACCCAGCTCCTCCACAGCGCGCTAAAGGGCCTCCCTGGCTCCACGCTGCCCTGGACCCGGACCCAGGGGGTCTCGCCCCTGCAACCTTTGCCCCCATTTCTGATCCCTCTCCAGGAAGGCTGTCGTCTGGTGGGGAGGGGTCCTCCTGGGTCCCTGGGATGCTCCCCAACACTCCTGTCCCCGCCTCTATCTGGGATCGGTCCTACGGAGGCCCATTCTGCCACGTGACTCCAGGTTTGCGCCCACACAGGAGGGCACGCAACAAGAAGGAAGCCCGATTCCTGGCACCAGGTGGTGCCTGCGAAGGTGAGGTCTGTGGAGTGGCGAGGTCAGCACGCAGCGGGGCGCTGCGGGCCCCGCAGGGAACGGAGGGCGCACCGGCCCGCAGTTCCTGCTCCGGTCGCACGGTGGGGCGGCGGGTTCCTCACGAGGCTCCACACCCGGCCGCTACCTTCTCCACACGTCCCGCCCGCCCTGCGCGCCGCCCCTGGCAAGGGGCTGTCTTGAGAAAGCGGAGTGCTAGGGGAGGGCAGAGGGGCATAACCCCTGGGGAGGCGGTCCTCGCTGGGCAGGACCCAGTGAGGGACATGTGGGGTGACCAGAGGCTCTTACATCTTGTGGAGTCCTTCTAGAACGCAGGACTCGTTGTACATTTCCAAACTGAACGGTGAGAATAGCCATTGGCGAGCCCCCGTTTCCTTCGCCCTCATCAGGAAGGCCTCTCCAATCATCTTGGTCCTGAAAGCTGCCGTGAGTCTGCCCATTGCCACTCAGCAGCTGTGTGACACTGGACAAGTGGCTGTACCACTCTGGGCCTAGGTGGCCTTGTTTGAACGAAGCAGAGATGCAACTGTCTGCCCAGAGGATTTAACAGAAGATGAAGGGTGTGTGGATGCAATGGGATCTCTGGAGCAAAGACCAGAATTCCCTGCTGACCCGCCCCTCCCAGAGTCCCCACTGGGACCACCACTCCGCACTTGTAGTGCATTGCCTGGTAGGCTCTCAGAGCACTGTGGGTAGGAGCCTGGCACGATGGGCAAGGCCAGGCCTCAGGCTCACGGACTGATAACCTGAGTTCCAACAAAGTCAGGCACGCGCAAGGCACCTGCTGAGCCCTCCCAGGGCCTTCCTCCGGACCTTCGAGTACCATATTTCCTGGGTCATCTCTGCCCTCAAACCAGCTGCGTTGTTGGAGGAGGAGGAGAAGGGAGGAATGGCCTGGCCGCCCTCCTTGCAAAAGTGCTCCCATCCCTTGTAAATTTGGAAAGAAAAAACTTTCTTTTGTTGTAGTGCTCGTGGATGAGGTGTGCCAGGGAGAGGGTGCATTCTCCGTAGCTTTGCTTGAAACCAATTTTAAGGTGATGGAATGAGAGGCTTCCTGTTTACATTTTACCTTGATAAGTGCCTATTAAAACAAGCTGGAGTGATGGGCCCCACAGCCAGAACCCCAGGGTGCTGGGGCGGCTGGGGCGTCCCTCCCCGCCAGGCAGCTCCCTCCTGCCTCCCACACAGTCTTCCATGCACTGGGGCTCCGCCAGCCTGGACTCTGCCCTCCTGTCTCCTGCCCTCCTGTCTCCTGCTCTTTGTTTCCTGGTGTTCTGCCCACCCCAATACCCAACCCCAAATCTCCTAGAGGGGGCGCTGTGGACTGTGCCCACACTGCCCACAAGTTCTCCATCAGCCAGTAATGCTGAGGGGCTCCCAGCATGCCGCCCCACCTCCCCACTGCTCATGTCTCTCAGGGGACCCTGGGTTGGTGTTGCCTGCACCTCATGTCTGTCAGTATTTTTTGGAACCTGAGCATTGCGCAGCATTAGCTGTCCCTCCAGCACATGTCACCGCAGATTTCCCTACAGCCTCCCCTCCCGGCTGCCCATGCACGAACACACTGGTCACGCAGGGCCAGCCTTTACTTTTGGCCTTCCTGTGTGTCCCCTAACCATCACCATCCGTTGACCTTGCCTCCTCAGCCAGAATGAGCCCTGGCAGTCCCACCGAGTGCTTGGCTGAGCGCTGGGCACGTAGAGGCACTTAGAGAGTGCTTGCCAGGTGTGACCCGCGGAGGCTAGGTCAAGGGCATGGACTGAAGCTGCGGGCCTGTGGGAGCGGTGGTGGCCCTGGAGTTACTGTGAATGAGAACAAACGCCGACTGCAGGGAGGAAAAGAACACGGTTCTATGTACAAAATAAAAATAAATAACTAAATAACAGAGGATCACTGACGGGTCACCAGCTCCAGTAACCCCTCCCCGACCGGGAGCTGCTGAAATCCATAAAGGGGGCACGAAGGGTCTCTGAGTAGCCAGGTCACGAACCCCACGCACTTTACCCCGAGTTGAACCCTCAGTTCTGTGTACTCAGGAATCCCTGACTTTATGAACATTTCTAACGAAGGCAGGCATCTGGTCTGCAAATCCACAACAGATTAGGAGCAACAAATCAGTGTCGTTAAACTGCTTTGGCTGACATTCTGACAGCTCAGAGAGGTGACAGCTGACAGCCTCAGCGAGGGACGAGTCTGATGATGTATCAAGAGCTCCCGTAAGCACTCGGAGAGCCCAGCAGCCTGGAAGCCCCAGCCTAGGGTACCAAGCCACACCTAGACAAGGCAGAGCCCTCTAAGCCCACGTCGCTTTGCAGCTCCGCGCGGGTTAACCCTGAGTCGCTCAGAAAGTTAAATGACATTCAAGACTTTGTTTAAGTAGTCAAGGAAGCACCTTATTCATTTTAAGTAAGTTTCCCTCCAAAGCCGTTCGAATTTACTTAAGGAAGCTTAAAAGGATACATCCTTTGCTAACTAGAAAACTGAGCGACAGCTTCTTCCATTTGTGGCGTCCCAACCACTTTGTGCACACGCTCTCCTCTGGGAGCCTGCACACTTTATCAGCACTTCAGAGAGAAGGGCAAGTGACTCACTGAGGGTCCCATGGCCTAAGTAAAGGGGCAAGTCTCAATGTCAAGTGGCCTCGCTGCTTCCACCAGCTCTACTTCCCCACGGCTGCCTCCCTCCAGGATGATTCAGCCCCCCGAGGACTCCAGATGGGTATTAGTGTCCTGATGTTGCAGAATGTCCTCTTTCTCAGACATTCTCAGCTGTTGCTTTCCCTCCTGGCCAGTCACCCGCTCCCCAGAGCAGCCCAGGGCTGCCGGGTGTGACTTTTACCTTCGCTGCGTCGCCCCGTTAGCACACCTCAGCACCAGGCATTGCTCCATTGGCAGCATATGGGTTCAAGTCCTGGATCTCTCCAGGTTGGTTCTTCAGGAAGGGCACAGGCTGGGCATGGACACCCTCAGCATCCCGGACCCGGAGTTAGCCCGTTATGGAGAGGCAGTGTGGCGTCGTGGGCTCTAGGGTCACCTTCCAGCTGTGCTACCTGTTAACTGCATAGCCTTGAGAAAGTTACGAAATCTCTCTATGGTTTGGTTCTCCCAGATGGAAACTGCGGATAATAGCATTAGTTAAACTCACGGAGTTGTGGTCCTCAAAGGGGTTCATGTGCGCCTGGCACTTGGTGAGCGTTTGACATATACCAGTTGTTCTTGCGAATGCAAGGGAGTTCGCCTGGATCGGCTCCAGAGTCTGTCTAAAATCCTTTTTTTTTAAAGAACAAGCCTGGTTATGAAGGATCTCAAATTGTCATACCAACCGAGCAAGGAAGGTGTGAGTTGTCCCATTTTGTAGCTCAGGCCCCTGAAGCACAGAGAAGTAAAGCAACTGACTCGAGGACCCAGTGCCAGGAGGTGGCAGAATTGGGATTGGTACCTGGGTGCCATTGCTCTGAATGTCTGTGTCCTCCCCACCCCCGCGCCCAAGATGGGGCATGAGGAAGTGGGTCCTGGGGGAAATGATTAGGTCACGAGGGTTCTGCCCTCACAATAGGGATTAGTGCCCGTGAACAAGACCCCAGAGTGCTCACGGTCCCTCGCACCCGTGAGATGGCAGCGAGAAGGTGCCGTTCGTGAGCAGAGGCGGGCCCTCGCCAGACAGCCGGTCTGCGGCACCATGACTGTGGACTTCCCAGCCTCCGGGACGGTGAGAAATAAATGTCTGTTGTTTATAGGCCTCTCAGTCACTGGTATGTTGTTGTATCAGCCTGAGCAGACTAAGACGGGGCCTACCTGACACCTGAGTCACGGTCTTTCCACAAGAGCACTCCTGCCCCTCTCAGCAGGAATGTTCCAGAGAACTTCCTTGGGAAAGTGAGCAGGAAAGCCGTCTTACAGCTTCAGGAAACTGGAATTCCCACTTCCCAGTCCTGCTCTGAGAGACTGAGTCACCCAGGTTTTATAGAGTTTCAGAAGAACCTGGGGAAGACGGTTTGAGAGAAAGGAGTGCACCCCTACCTTTCAATAACAGAGAAGCCTGAGAGGCAAAGACTGTCCATTATCAACCTTCTGGGTTATTCTGGGGATCTATTGCTATGCAACCAATCACCCCAAATCTTAGTGGCTTAAAACTACTATCACCATTTTGTTATTATCTCTCTCAGTTCTGGGGGCTGGCTGGGCTCAGCCAATTGGGCCTTCCTCGGGGTCCTTTTAAGAAGTTGTAATAAGATGCCAGCTGGGGCCAGTGTCACCTACAGAACCTCGTCACTCACCCGGCTGGTGGCTGATCCCGGTGGTCAGCTAGGACCTCAGGGAGCTGTGGGCCACAACACCTACCATGCCCCCTCCATGGGGCCTTCACTTCCTCTCAGCATGGTGGCTGGATTCTAAGAACAAGAGTCCCCCCAAAATAGGGCGGAAGCGCATGGCATTTTTCTGACCTAACCTTGGAAGTCAGGTAGTGCTGCTTCTGCAGTGCCTTCTACTCATAGAGGCAGTCACGAAGTCCCACGCAGTTCAAGGGGAAGGGGCATAGACCACCACTCAATGGGAACATGTCAAGAAGAGTATGTGACATAGGATAAACCTTCTTTGAGAAAACACAATCGGTCACATGGCAGGCTTTCCTGGAAGAACTTTCCGTTTGAAGGGGAAAAGTGGCGAATGGTAAATTGAGTCTCTAACAATGACCTCTCCCGGTAGTCGGTAGTCGTTAGTCGGGTCTGACAATAGCTCCTTTGGGGAACCGGCCACAAGGGACATGGTTGGAAGCACGATTAACTGCTCTGCCAAAGCTGTCATTGAAATAAATGGGATTAGGGCAGCAGTGACTTCATCATTCAGGCTGTTCTAACAACATGTAATTTGCAGCCATGCTGTGACCAGCAAAGCTGCCAGAGCATGCGAGTGGGAAGGCCTGGTCACCTCTGGAACAGATCCATTTGCTGGAAATCTTGCACGCCCTTGACCCTGTCCAACGGCAGACAAAGATCTTAAGTCCTCCACGCACCAGCTTTTTTCAGGCAGACAAAAACTGGACGTGATTTTGCTTTTGAAGTTCCTGAGTCAGGCACGGCCCGAGGAAACGTCCTCTGTCATCCCCCAGCCCCTCTCCCCATGGTCTCAGTACCAAGCCTGAGAGCTCTGGGAGTCCAGCCAAACCAGGGTCCAGGGGGAGGGCAGGCAGCGGGGTGGCCCCAGTCAGCGGGGTCCAGCCCCCGAAGAGGCTGAGAGATGGAACTTTGATCAGCAGGCTGCACGGAGAGCACCCAAGCCGCTGGCTGGGGGGGCAGGGGCCAGGCCAGGCTGCAGGCACAGACGCCCTCAGGGCGGTGGGGGTGGGAACTACCAACTGAGGACTATCTCCAATATGGCAGCTGTTTTTGCCCCCATCGTCTCAGGTAATCCTGACAACCACTATCTTGGTTTCAGAGATGAGGGAATCAGTCTTAGAAATCATCAATGGCTTTGCCTCAGGCCTGTCAGGAAGACCTAGAGCCGGGATTTGAACCCAAGACCATCTATCATTTTCCGTTGAACCATGAAGAAAGGAAGGAAAAAGTGAGTGGGCCCCATGGGGCAAGACCTTGTTTGCTGTGAACCCAACCCAAGAGAGCTTTGTGTGAGAACTGGCGAGAGCACCCTGCCCTCACCCTGTCCCAGGGTGCTGGGAGCCTGGGACAGGAAAGGCTGGTTTCCTGCCAGCCTCGGGCTCTGGGGCAGCAGAGCAGGCCCATTTGTCGCTGTCGCTGCCGCTGACCCCAAGAGCTGCCACTCACAGAGCGCCAGCTCCCCTCATAGCCTCTAGACACGAGCACCTGCCCCGGTGGCCCGCAGTCCCCCACCCTTATAGTCACTGATGTGTCAAAACAGCAGCTGCCTCTCCCAAGGAGACAGAGGAAAAGAAGGATGGAACTGCTGGATTCAGGGCTCTCCGACCATCTGTGGCAGGTCTTATACCATCCACTCCAGCCATCACCCCTAGGATAAGACAGGCCAGGTTGTCCTGTGAGGGGCTGTGGCAGCAGCCTGTGTCCGCTCATCGGGATGAGGGAGCACTGTGAGCGCTCACCGCCACCCGCCAAAGGACAGAGTCTTGGAAGCCCTCAGAAAGAGAGACGCACGACACAGGAGAAGTGGCTGCCACGGGGGCGCTGAACCCTGGTGAGCCCGGAAGTGTCCATCAGAGGCCGCCCTGGCGTTTGGCCCCACACCCAGCTACACCCCCACGCAGGGCCCAGCAGGGGCTAAAGGCCGCGTTCCCACGCCGCTCCTGCTGGAGCCGGGCCAGGCCCCAAGCAGTGCCTTTCACTGTCTGCCAGCTCAGAGCCCAGAGTACCTCAGGGTTGGTCTGAGGGGAATCCGTCAGTTTCAATTACCTGCCGAGAGGGCTCCCAAATCAATGCCCCTTTATTTCCTGGAAAGCTCCTCGCTCACGGCAACTGCCTGAGACAGACCTGCAGTCTCTTCCCATCCAGGGAGCCTCCCGTGAGTTCCCGGTGGAAAGGGAGCAGTGTCTGCCGCATGCCTGCACCAGTGACTTCGTCTCAAGTCCTTGACCGAGACCCCTGGTGGGATGGGGTGTGGTTGGGGGGCAGGGGAGGGAAGACTTGAACTACCTGGGGACCTGAACTCATTTATTCCTTCAACAGATGCAAGTGCATTCGAATGTCTGCCACCGTCCTGCTGGCTGTCTGGGGGCGTGGGGTGTCAAGCCTGAATGGCGTGGCCCCTGAGGGGCCCATCCGGCTGGATGCTCCTCTTCCCGCCCCCACAGTTGGGGTGGGGTCACCCTTGCCATCTCCTAGAGGGTGGCTCCTTTCTGGCCAGCCCCAGCCAGGCCACAGGCTCTCTCCAGCGTCCCTGCCACTCAGGGCCCAGCAGAGCTCTGTCAGCCCCTCAGCAGGAGCCCAGAGCACGGTGTGGGCAGCCCTCTTCTGGACCCACCACTTCTGGGCCCTCAGCCCCCTTGGCCTGTTCTTTCTCCTACTTCCAGACAGAGGGAGAACCCCTCGGGAAGGCTCAGAAAGGGTTCCCTGAGGCCGGCCTCTCAGGTTCCTTCTAGAAATCCATGTGGGGTTTCTGAGCCTGGTCCGGCTGACCAGGGCATGGAGGAGGCTCGGAGAGACCAAGGAGCGGCTTGAGGAGCAGGGCGACGGGCGTGCTGGCCTGTCTTTCCTCCGGCCTGGACCCAGCGGCAGGCCTTCCTCAACACTCCCTTCAGCCCAGACCAGACCTGGAGCCCGGCTGGAAAAGGCCAGGCCTTCTTGGCACAGCCCTGGACTGTGTGACCTCCTGGCCCCACCGTCCCTGGAGGGGCCATTCTGCACAGAGTGCCCCCAGCCTGCAGCCAGGAGGCTCACTGCTGCAGGGGAGGGGCTGCTCACGCCACCGAGGGGTCATGACCAGGGGGTCACGAGAAACAGCAGTCCAGCTGGTACCCACCACGGTGTGCAGAGCTGAATTGACACCGAGCCCTTTTGTACTAGACCCAAGGAGGGCAAAGGCCTGCCCCCGAAAACCCTCTGCCCTCTCCTCCCGGGGGACCTTCTTTGAGCTTGGAGTCCTTCTGGTCCTGCCCAGGTTGGTCCTGATCACCCCGCTGCACTGCCAGAAAGAGGCGAGGGGAGGGCTGCCCAGCCTGGCCAGGCAGAGGGCAAGGGCTTTCTTCGCTTGCATGGATGGATGTTTTGATGTGTCCACGCATTCATTAATTCAGTAAGAATTTATGAAGCATCTGTCTGTGCCAGCCGCTGTGCTAGGCTCTGGCCCAAGGGGAGGGGGTGAGGACCGGTGGTTTGTGCATGGGTGGGTGACTCATGAGAGGGATGAAGGAGCCCTTTCTCTGGAGGCAAGTGGGTGCCTGACAATGAAGCAGAGAGAGACAAACGCACCCCCGTAAAACACTGAGAAGCTCCTGGTGGCTGGGCTGGGTCCTGGGGCGGCCTGTTGGCCAGAACCAGGACCCAGCCCCACACTGTGTTATCTTTGTGGTCCCAGGTTCACCGCATGGGAATCGTTGCTCTATGTCATGCTAAAGGGGTGGTGTGAGGGGGGAGGGGCAAGCAGGAATGAGCATCCCATACAATGATGTCACCCCTCGGTCCCACACACCACCCGCAGTGATTCCCCTGCCATTGAATGGGCTGACGCTTCCTGAGTGCTAACATGCCAGACGCTGCAGTGGTGGGACGGACTTCTCTGTTGGTGAGGCCAAGATCAGCTGGGACACTGCAGACAATTCACCTTCTTGGTCAGGCCAAACGGTTGGGGTGCCCGATGACCACGTATCTTAACTGTCTCCACTGTGCCTGCACCCATGTGTCTGAGTGTGGCTGGAGAGAAATGCATACCAAGCTGACCGGCCTCGCTCAACTAACAGAGTTCTTGAATGGGCGCACATCCCACATGGTGTCCCCCTTGTAATGTCCCTGGCATTTTCACACTACTGTCTTCTCAGTCCTCTAATGCCACTTGCCCCCCAGGTAATTGTTTTGTCTCATATTACCTTGAGAAAATAAAAAACATTGGAAGGAATTCCTTTATTTTCCCACCACCAAAACCATAAATCCACTTGCATCCGTGCCCCTCCGCCTGCCCACCACCCTGATGCTTGTCTAAAGCCAACTCTGCCTTCAGCTCTGGATACCATCCCTTTAACCTTCTCAATATTTTTGAGCAAGAAACTATTGTATTGCCCTGGCCGCTGTGGCTCAGTTGGTTGGAGCATCGTCCCATAAACTCAAAGGTCAGCAGTTCGATTCTCAGTTAGGGCACGGGCCTAGGTTGCAGGTTCAGTCCCAAGTCACGGCATGTAGGAGAGGTAACCAACAGATGTTTCTAGATGTTTCTCTCTCTCCCTCCTCCCCCGTTCTCTCTAAAATCACTAAGCATGTCTTCTGGTGAGGATAAAAAAAAAAGAAAGAAAGAAATTATTTTATTATCTTCCCTTCTTTATTATAATTCCCACTCTCTATGGGATCTTTCTTATTTGCATACGTAAAAGCTCTATGAGGAGTTCCTGTCTCTTTAAAAACAAAAATCAAAACAAACACAAAACACTTCCCTCTTGAGGCCCCTGTTCCTCCAGCAACTACTGCTCCACATGCTTGCTCAGTGCCATCTCTTTAGGGAGCTCTCCACACACTGCTCCGTCTCCTTCCTCGCTGCCGCTCTCGCACACCTGCCCAGGCGGGGCTCCCATCGCCCCCACTCCACTAAAACTGCGCCCAGGCCTCCAGTAACATGCACGTTGCAGCAGCCAGTGGTCACTTCTCTTCCCACTTGTTGGATCTCCCAGCAGTGCTGGAATGGTTGGCCGTGTCTCCTCATTGAATGTTCCCTCAACTCCAGTGAAAACCCCTCACTTCTCTTTCTCCCCTCCACCCCACCCCATCTCAGGCTCCTCTCTTGGTTTCAATTAACCTCCACAGGCTGCCAGGTGTCGGGGCCCGGTCACAGGCTTTCTGCTGCTGTGCAGACCCAGATGATGTCATCAGGCTTTCCAGCCAACTGCATGTGATGCCTCTCCGCCAAGCTGCAGGCTCAGATCTACTTGTCATCTCCGTTTGGACATCTACCAGGCATTTCAAAATTAACATAGGCAAATCAAAACTTTTCATTTCTGTCCCCACCCCAGCACGCACTCCGTTTCCCAAGACTAGAAGTCATCCGGGACCTCCCCTGTCTCTTCCTAGCCCCGGGAGCTTTGCCACCCAGTCCTGTACACTCAGCTCAACATACCCCGACCCCAACTTCACTCTCCATCTGCGTCACTGCCCCCGTCTCCCACACGGGGCTGGTAGAGACTCCCAATGCCCCTTGTCTCCCCTACAATCCATTCTACCATAACAGCCAGTGTAATCTTTGGAGATTTTAAATAAGATCATGTCACTTCCCTATTATTATTTGAACAAAATCGAGATGCCTTGCCATGACCTAAAATGTCATACAAAATAAGGGCCCCTGCCTGCCTCTCTGAGCTCAGCTCTCCCCACTCTTCCTCTACACTGACTTTCGTCCTGTTGTCCCATTTGGAGAGAAGGACGGAGTGCCACCTGCTTAGAATATTGTCTCCCAGATCTTCGCCTGTCTCAGCTCAAACACTGCCTCCGTGAAGAGGCATTCTCTGACCCCTCCGGGCACTCTCTCTGTGTCGCCCTGATCGGTTATATTTATAGAACTTATCATCATCGAAATGATCTGTTTCAGATATTTGTTTACTTGCCTATTGTCTCTGCCCCTCCCCATTAAGGTGGGCACTCCGTGAGAGCAGGGACCTTCTTGGTCATTTTCATTGCTGTATCTCCTGCACCTAGAACTACACCTGCAGCATTAGCAGGTGTTCAATAAACAGCTGGTGAATAAAAGCACAAACGGAGACCAGGCAGTGGGAACAACGCAAAATAGAATCTGACGTGGTCCCAGCCCTGTAGGCTCAACCGTGGAGGTGCAATGGAGCCACACAACCTGATAAGCATTTGCATAATTGCCAGGACGGGTGCTGCGGGGCCCCTGGAAAGGGCCCCCACCCTGAGTGTGTGTGAGCATGTGTGGGGTGGGATTCCTGGGGAATTCATGTCCAAGTTGAGACCTACCAGATAGTAAGCAGGTGTAAGGAAGGAAGAGGATGATGTCTCCGGTCAGAATACCTGAACTGACAAAGAGCCGGAGGTGTGTGAGAGCATAGGGAGGGGGTTCCCGAAACAACACCTGCAGACCATATGGCCCGCCTGACTGAAGGACTGTCCTACTTCCTTTCTGACCCACTTGGAGAGGGGAGGCCCTCCTCCAGATCAGATCATTCAGTCCTTCATTTATTCCACACTAGCACTAACCACTGGGCTCCTACCACATGCCAGGGCCTGTGCTGCGTGCTAGGGGGCAGACATGAAAAGGTTCAGGTCTCTGTGACTGAAGGGACAAAGCTGAGCTCCGAGGGTGAAGGAAATGCCAGCCCAAGGCCACATCCTGAGACCCCAACCACTTAGTGCGGAGGATACTGCTGGGTGCCTGTCACACACATGCCTGGGCCTCCAGGCTGAAGCAGGGACACTCCTGCCAGCCCTGCAGGGACTTGTCCCTGAACGGGTCCTGCTGCCTGAAGAACCTGTCTTACTGCTCATGTGCTCACACACTCCTTCGGCGCACATATAGACATGCATATCACCTCTGCTCTGGTCACATACACACACCCACTCCTGCCCTCATGACCTGATACAGGCACGAATGTCCACACACGCTCCCCAGCCCCAGGTCGTGAGCCCAGTTTGCAGACAGGGCGCACACTGCACTCCCGCCCTCTGGAAACTCCTGTGCTACCAGGGAGGGTCACATGGGTTCCAGAAATATCCTCTCCCCAGAACGTTTATAATATTACAGACAAACCGGAACCGGGACCGGAACTGTGTGTGTGTGATGAGGTGACACAAGCAGGCCTCTCGAAAGAAGAGAATTTGAGCCAGGTCTTAAAGAAAGTCATGGACTGGTGAGAACGAAGAGCAAAGGGTTTTGTTATGTTCTGTTTTGTTCTGTTTTGTTTTTTCAAGACGCTGAATTAATCAGGCTCTTTGGGCTACCAAAAAAGATAACGTATTGATTGACTCATGGGATTGTAAAGTCAAGGTTGATCTGGCTTCAGGCAGTTTTGGATCCAGAGACTAGTATGATGTCAACAAGTTTCTGTCTCCCTCTGTAGATATGTTCTAACTGGGTTTCCCCACATGGGAGGCCAGACTGACCTTACCAATTCAAGTGCACGGGAACTGTCTTCTCCAAGAGCTCCAGGAGAAAAGGCTTGGACGACTCTAATTAGCCTCGTTGGAGCTCACATGCCCACTTCTGAACCCACACTTGTGGTCACAGATACGGAATTTTCTGGGGCTTGAGACTACTGCTCTAGCCCCAGCCAACCCACATGGAATGGGTTTCCTACGAGAAAAGAGGTCTCTGCTATTAGAAGAATTAGAGAATGGGTGTTCAGCAGAGGCCAAATACCCCTCCTTAAACCCCAGTCTCTCCCTCAGGTATAGTACTCCGTATGTTTTAACCATTCTGCACAACTTACTCAGTTTGCTTATCCGCAAATAATCTTAAGCCAGGCATGGTTAGCACCCTTGTTTTACCATAGAGCAAGAGCACTTCCAGGCATTGAACTTGATTTTTCTGCTCTGCTATTTCCAGAGAACCACCTTGGAGTCCGTTGGGCCATCTCTTCTGGAAGAACTAATGACCTTGGAGCTCTTGGGTAAGGTCTCCCTCAGAATGGAGCAGGGAGGAGATGAGGGATTGGTGTTTGATGCACTAAGTTTGAGGTGCCTCTGGGATACCCAAGTGGCAGTGCCTAGGAAGCAGGTGGGTATATGAGACTGGCATTTTCCCTGCAATGGTCAGACAGCCACTGCCATGCTGAGAGCTCCTTTTACCCTGTGTGTTAAAGCGGCCAGTCAGGGTGCATCTATTCAGAGGACAGTGGGGCCAAAGCCCAAAGCAAGGAAATTGGCCTTCACTTGCCTCCTCTGTGTCCAGGAGAGCCGAGATCAGCTCAGAACCTCCCAAGCCCAGCTGCGGGGGCCTGAATTTCTCAGTGACCATGAATCTCTTCTCTCCTTGGTGTCTGAGCTGCCACCTCTAACATGCCACAGGGCCCGCAGGATGCACACGTCCCAGCACTCGCACCGTGATATAGTCCCCTGCCACACTGAACCTAGGTTGACCTGTGACACACACTATCAACAGAAAGTAGCAGAAGCAACCCTCTTAGCCTTTAAGAGGAATGGTAGCTTGTGCTTCCTCTTTCTCGGAAGGTTCACTTTTGAGATCCCTGAGTCGCCGGGTAAGGTGCCTGGCTATCCTGCTGAAGGAGCCATGTGGAGAGGCCACATGGAGAGGAGTAAGGGCCCAGCTGACCCATCATTGTAGCCAAACCTCCAGTCACAGCCTTTATCTGCGTGCATTCTCATGAGAGACCCCCAAGCAGGACCAGCAGAAGAACCAGCCGGTTGAACTCAGTCAACCCACAGAACCACAAGAGATGACAAAAGAGCAGTTATTTTAAAGCCACTAAGTTTTGGAGTGTGTTATTCAGTGATAGGTAACAAAAGCCAAGTGCCGGTAGGGAAGATTGGCCGAAAGGCCTGAGGCTTGTGCCACTTTCCTACTAACCCTCAAACCTGACGCGGTTAAGCCAGGTCTTGGGCAATGACCAAGAGAATAATCACACTGATAACCAAGCTGAGAAGGCAGACCAGCTTTAGGACAAAAACAGGAAGGGGACCACACGCGCTGTCAGATTCCAGGACTGAGCTTCCAAAAGACACAAAGAACCCAGGTCCCACAGGGCTAGCGACCACAGCAGGGGGGCTGGATCTCTGCTCAGCTCTGTCTCAGGGAGTTAGCCCCAAAAAGCAGAATGGCGAGGCTCAGGTGTCATTCCAATGCCCTTGCATGGCGACTCTGAGATTGACACCTATGGTAGGACGGGACAGGAGGGTTGAGACAGCTCCCAGCCTGGCCCACAGGGCAGGGACCCAACGGAGCCAAGCTCTGCCCCCTTGGCCTCGTGTAGGTTCCCCTGTATTTCCTGCCACAGCAGACTCCATCCCTCTGCTGCAGGTCCCATGCTTCGACCAGCCCTTGCCTGACTCCCCATCGTTTGCCGGCCTGAGCACTACCCCACAACGGTAATCACGTCTCCGTTCTGGGGAACCTTTCCTTCTCTTTCCCCCAGATCACCAGGATTACAGAGCCATCGCCATAGGTGGCCTGGAAGATGCCATGTATGACTCTTGTCCCACCACTAGACCATGAGGCTCTAGAGAGCAGAAACTGCAGCTTCATTTTTCCCTCTAATACATTCATTATGAATTCAGCCAGTCAGCCTTTCATTCAACAAGTCTACTATGTGCCGCTGTCTCTGGTCATTACAGAGACATAAAGTGAAAACTACCGTCCCTGCCCTGGAGTCATGTTTGGTCCAGCTGGACAGACAGGCATGTAAGTTGGCAATGATTACATAGTAATGCAACGCTAGCGCAGGGCGGTGTAGGCAATGCAGTGGGGACACGGGGAAGCACTCACACCGCGTAAAACTCACCAGTGATTGTTGTATTCTAAGCACTTCACTTATCTATGTTTTCATTATTTTTGAAGTGCTTGAAAGAGTACATTGTTATTATTTTAGAACAGGTAAGTACAGGCAAACAGTACAAAATGTCAGAGGTGCTCGTGCCACCCTCTGAGGCTGCCCACAGGGGCCCATCCTTGCCCAAATTTGGTACCTCACTGGCGCCCTGTGTCTCGTGCCTAAGTCTGCACGTGCACACCATTTTTGCATAAATGGTTACACAATCTTTTGCATCCTGTTCTCTGTTTTTGTTTTCATTTACCGTCTCGCTGTAGAGGTACCTCATTCTTGGCTAGTGACTGCAAACTATCATAGTATGCCATCATATAAATGAACTTACAATTCATTTAACTAATCACACTCCAGTAGTAATTTATGCTTTTTCTAATTGTTCACTGTCACAAATAATGCTCCAATGAATAGCCTTGTGCTTATGTGATTTCTAATGTGTCGTAGATTCACAGTATAAATTCACATCCTGTGGAATCATTGGGTCAAAGGCAGGTGCATTTTAAACTGAGGTGCCTTCCGTCTAACATTTAGTTCTTAATTACACACCGCCAAGATTTACAAAGCTTTTCTGCTCATCGCCTACCAGAATGCCTTTCTGCTGTGGCCAGAAAATGCCGGAGGGCAGAGGAAAGGCACGAAAGAGACAGCACTTCACTTAATACGCTTTTCTCTCTCCTTCTTTACCTTTTAAATGTAATATAACTTAATATGCCAAATTACATATAAATTTCATACCTGTATATTAAACTTATATTTTAAATAAGAATTTAGTGGTACAATAATACAAATATGAAATACACACACACACGCACACACACAATTTAACTATAAAACTCTCAGGAGGCATGTGGTCCCAGAACCACGTGCACCCGCCTTGGGACGCAGGACAGAATCCGCCTGATTCAGGAGAGGGCAGAACTTGGGGGTCAGGCTCCTGTGTCGGGGTCCTGGGTAGAGTCTCACCTTCACCAAGTCCAGCCTTGGGTTGCTCAGGCTCGTAAGCCGACATGTGGGGCTTTGGGTTTTGCCTGTTTGGGTCGGGCTTTTTTTGTCACTGCCACAGCCTGCCTGATGCCACAGCTGGTATGGGAGACCCAGGCTGAGAGCAGGGGGAGCGCTGCTTCTGGGTATGCCACCTGGAGGGTCAGGAGGGGTCAGCCAGGCAGCCCAGGGCAGGGAAGGGTGCCCAGGGGAAGAGCCAGACGCCTTGGACGTGAGGAAGCAGAGGCACTCAGAGGATGGAGGACGGAGGACGGAGGATGGCCGCAGCTGGGGTGGCTGGAGCTCCACCCGCGAGGCTGGGTGGGGAGGGGAGGGCAGGGTGTGCACACCACGGGCACTGCGCAGTGTGACTCATGTGATTCACCCTGAACTCTCACATGAAGTGACCAGAGCTTCACCCTCACGGTGATCACAGGTGTGACTAGAAAATGAATTTGCTGTGCCCTTGTGTATCTCCACCCAGGGTTCAGCTCTCTCATACTCTCCCCTTGGCTCCTTGGTCTGCCACCCCAACAAGCAGTCCTTTGGAGGCCTGGCATCAGACAGGGCCCACAGGGCCACACCTGGGACACCTGTGAATGGGGTGGGTAAGAAAGAAACCTGACAAGGAGAAAGGTCACAGGCATGCTGGAACCCTTCCTGGTGTGCCTGTGTGTGCGTGTGCGTGCATGTGTGCCCCTGCGTGGGTGTGCATGTGCACGCACATGGGATGCCAATTACCCTTTCCCAATTGAGCCCTCGGGAACATTCTCTGGTATTTACTATTCCTCCAAAGCCATCTCCTTATCTCAGGGGCCCTTTGGAGCCTTTGACCCAGAGTTGGGTGAGGCAGGAAAGGAAAAGACAGGGGCTGGGAGAAGAGGAATTTGCCCTGTGTTGTCTCTTAGGTCTCCAGGCACTAGTGGGAGTAGACCATGGCTCTCTGAGCTGCCACTAGCTGGGTCCAAGTCACGTCATTGTCCCCGACACCTGCAGCAGGCCCTCTTGACACTCTCTCTAGTCACTTCCCACAAGTCCATCTCCCACAACAGGGGTCCCCCTGAAATGTCACTCACTTGTGCATTGCTCTGCCTGGGCTGCCTTGGGACTAAGGTAAATTCTTTTCTATGACTTAGGAGGCCCTCTACTGCCCCAACCTACCTCTCTAGCCTCATCTGTCCCCCTTCCCACCTCATTCTGGGCTCCAGGCACAACATCCCACAGCCGTTTCCGGAAAACACCAGGGCTCACGTATTAGTTCCTATGGCTGTTGTAACAAACTACCACAAACACAGTGGCTCCAACCACATGGATTCATCATCACCCAGTTCCATCAGTCCAGAGTCCAAAAATGGGTGCTAAGGGGCTCCAATCAAAATGCCAGCAAGGGCTGTGCTCCCTCTGGAAGCCCTGGGACGGAATTCATTCCCTTCCTTTCTCCAGCTTCAAAATGTCACCTGATTCCTTAGTCCGTGTCCTCTTCCTCCATCTTCAAAGCCAGCGGTAGGACATCTTTCAGTCTCTCTTGCCGACCTTTGCTCCCACAGTCACATCTTCCCTCTCTGACACCTACACTCCTGTCTTCTTCTTGCAGGGCCCCTGTGATTGCCTTTAGAGCCAACCCGGATAATCCAGGGCATCTCCCAACTGAAGACCCTTAATTTAATCACATCTATAGGTTTCAGGGATTAGGACGTGGACATCTTTGGGGGCAGTTATCCCTGTGAGCTTTCACACAAGCAGCCCCCTTGGCACTGTGATAGGCATAAAAATGACTAAGAGGCCATGCTGGGGCTCAGATCCCAGCCATGTTCTGCTCACCAAGCTCACAGGCATGGGGTTGCCTCTGTCCAGAGGGGCCCCCTATGTCCAATTCACACAAAGATGCTGCAGGGGCCGGAAGATGCCCTACCTGAAGTGCCCACCTGCTTCCGCCCCCTCCTCCACCTGACTGAGAGCTGCTCAGTCTTGAAGGCTCAGCTCAGTCTAGAACATTTCCCCTGTGTTCTCCACCCACACTCCCAGTGGCTTAGTCACACCCTCTCTGGCCTCCCACTTCATCCCGTACTTTCCAAATCCCGGCACCGACCACAGGACATTGGGAATGTCTGTCTAGGGAGATCCGAGCCTGGACTGGAGGCCTCCCCTGTAGCCCAGATCCCCTCCTCTGGTCTGGAGTCTTCCAGCTCCTGCATTCTTTGCTCCTCTAGCATTAGAGAGGCCCCGTGGGGCCACACCTGGGGTGCTTCAGGTGGGGCTACAGAGCTGCTGTGAGGAAGGCGGAAAGGAAGCAGAGGTGGCCCTCACCTCAGAAATGTCCCCAGCCCCGGGGGGAACCAGCCCTATACCCAGGGGACCCCAGAGCACAGAGTGAGCAGTCTGAGGTCCTGCCACGAGAGGAACTCAGGCTGTGGCTGAGGGAAGGTCCGCGGCAGAGGCAGGGAAAGTTGGCGGCGGGGGTGGGGGCTGCATGGAGGAGGAAAATATCCCAGCAGGGAAGAGGGAGGGGCAGAGAAGGAGGGGCTTCTGGCTTCTGCCTTGACTGGGAGGGGCTCACAATGTGGAAAATTCTCCAGCACATAGGAAACGTGTGCAAAAGACATTTGTGCAGGAAGGCCACAGACATGACAGACACTGTTGAAGGGGAGGGCAGAGCGACTGGGCAGAGGGAGTTGTGTCCAAGCCCAAGCGGCAGCCCGAAAAGCAGGACTGAAGAGAGCTGGGCTCCCATGGACGCGGGAGCCCGGCTGGGGCTGGAGCGGGATGAGGGGGGCGGCTCCTGTTCCCCACCCCCAGGTCCTGCCCGGATTCACTCTCCTGTCCGGGGACCACGGCTCCAAGGCCACCCTCGCTGCTCCACAGGCCTGTAGCCCTGCCCCCTTCTTCATTCAACCGGCCACCCCCTCCCCCAGGCACTGTGACCACGGCCCTGGTTCTCGCACCTCCCATCTAACCCTGCTGCCTCCGCCCCACTACCTGTGTCCTCAGGCCCAGAAGCCTCTCGCAAGTCCCAGCCAAGGGAACCGCACCTGAGGACAGTCAGGATTGGGCAGCTGATGGAGGCTGTGGCACAGCTGGGAGAAAGACCTTCTGTATGTCGCAGAGCACTTGGCATCTGAGGCCAAGTCTGTGAGGTGTTGGGGCAGAGCTGGTCCCCGGGAAAGGGGGCTAGGGGGGCAAGTGCAGCCAGAGTTTCGGGAGCACCCATGGCCTCTTCCAGCAGGGGGCAGCCCCAGATGACAACAGAAGGGCATTGGTGGGCCAGAGTGTGCACAAAGCTTTCGGGAAGCTTTGCTGTGCACTGCTTCCCTGAAGTCTGTCTGTCCTCGCGGCATCACTGTCCGCTGGGGTTTCGGTACAATAACAGTGAGTCAGGGCCGGAGAGAGAGAGGGTGACTTGGTGGGGAGAGGAGAGGGTGGGCAGGGAAGGTTACCTTCTAGGAGGTAGACAGGTTCAAGGACTCCCAAAGGAGCCTCCGGGAGACAAGGAGAGGTAGGAATCCCCGGTAGCCTGTTTCAGGCTAACCCAGCCTATGAAAGAAAGTACCTTGCATGTTCCCAGCTCCAAGACAGGTCCTGGAGGAGGCGGGAGTGAAGGGACCCAGGTCTGCCCTCCTGTCACTTCCACAGGCCTCCCCAGCCCACCCTAGACCAGGATGGGCTCTGCGGGCAGCCTCTCCCCAGGAACTGCCGCCCACGGGCCAAGGAGGGGCAGGCTGGGCTTGAGGAGACATCCACTCCCGCATTCCACGGATGTGGTGCCTGCGGCCAGGCTGCAGCAGCCCGAGAGCTTGGCATGGGCCACACAGAGCCAGCCCTGCAGGGAGGCGGGGCAGCGGCATGAACTCATTCTTTCCTCCTCCGGGTGCTCTGACGCTGCACACAGGGCCCCAGGTGTGCGCTCTCCCAGTTTCCCTGGGATAATAGTCAGGAACTGAGAGGCTGACCTGGTTTCTGCTCTGGCACAGCTCGGCTCTGCTGCCGCTTCGCACCCCTCCCTTCCCCACCTGCTTTTTGGAGGGGCCGGGCCTTCACCAATCCCCAGGGAGCCTCAGCAAGGAAGCAAAGGGGTTTGCTGTGAGGGGTGCCCCCAAAAACCCTTCCCCAGAGAGGCTCTCCCAGGAGAGGCCCAGGGTGCCCAGAAAGGGGAGAGCACGCTGTACCCCCTTTGGCATCTGCCCTCTGCCCCTTTGAGTCACCAGTTACTCCATCTAGAATCAGATGTCCTCTGGTCTCTGAAACTGCTCTCTTTTACAGATGGGGAAACTGAGGCCCAGAAAGAGGAAGGGAGCCATCACAAAGTCAGGAAATGGCAGAGCCAAGACTTTGCTCAGAGTTCTGAACCTCCGGCCCCTTTCGCGTCCCTGCGCCTCTGTGGAGCAGACTGGGAGGAAATGGGTTGAGGGCTCCGGGGACCTCCCAGGCTGCTGCGAGAGTGCGGAAGCCGTTCTCCTCATGGGATGCCTCGGGCTGAGGCCATCAGTCCCTGCAGGGAACAGCCTGCTCCTTACCCTCCCAGCAGTGGAGTGAAGAGGCCCACAGGGCCAGCTTCCCAGTGCTCTGCACCCCAGGTCTTCCAAAGCACCCCCCCAATTCAGAGCTCACCTCAGACACCCCAGGGCAGCCAGTAGATAAGAGAGCTTCCCACCTCCCTCTGCAAGCTGTGGACGCAGACAGCCTTCCCACCACCCGGTTACTCCAGACTCCTGAAGGGTCCTTACCAACCTCAGAAGACCACTACCTGCCTCCCCAGCACAGTGGGCCTCAGTGCCTTTGACCTCCCGAACTCCCAGGGTAAGCCCACTTCCCCCAGGAAGATAGTGTGGGTGGGGAACGCTAACTGGCCCCCTCTAGCTCTGTGATCTCAAGTCACATGGCCTTATGAATGAGCTTCCTCAAGCTGTCAAGCAGGGCTGCATGGTTTCAGCAAGGGATGGAGATAAGTGCACGCAGTAGGTCGTTTGCTCAAGGTGGTCGTTATTACTAAAGATGTCTACGAAGTCCCTAGGCACCCCCCTTCCCTGGGGTCACAGAGAGTTGTCACTGTCTCCTTTATGCTCTGGTGTCAGGCTCTATCCTCTTCCACGCCACCCATCTGGGGCAGGGTGAGAATGGAGAGGGCCCCTCAGTGGGAGCCCACCCCCTGGCTTCCTGCTGCTTTATTCATCATCTCCCCAAACTGGGAAAAACAAACATTCGTCAGCTGGGCAATGGACATACTGCGGTGCGCCCGTACAAGGGAGTGATGTTCAGCAACGAAAAGGGATACACTAGTAATACGCCCAATGACGTGGGGGAATCTCAAAAGCATTAGGCTAAAATTTAGAAGCAAAATGAGAGAAGACAAACACAAAAGACCACATACAACGTGAGTTCATGTACATGAACTCTAGAAGAGGCCAAACTAGCTACAGAAGCAGCTGAGTGGTCACCGAAGGCGGGAAGCAGGAGTGGGGACCGATCGCAACAGGGCCTGCGGGCGTTTTGTGGGTCGATTGAAATATCCAATGTCTTATTTGCTAGTAAGTGTGTGGCTATTTTCACTGGGTGGAACTTATCCAACTAGATGCTTAAAATGGGTGCATTTTCCTGTCTGTAAACCACACTTCAACAGCACAGGGAGGAGAAAGATTTCGCAGTTTGTAAAATAGGACCTGCTATGATGATATATCTTGCTGGGCCGTACTCTACTTAGAGAACTGTTAAGAAGGGTCCAGCACTTAACAGAAATAAGAAATTCAGAGACAAGGGAAGATAAGGGTGGATTTGAAGAAATACAATGCCAGGGTATCAAGGAACAGCTGGCCTTAAGTAGACCCTACAGATAAAGGGACTCAAGTCTCAGTGCCTTTAAACCGCTTTTCTGCCTGAAGTGCAGCCTTGATCCCTCATCTCTTATCCTCGCTCTCCCTTGCTCTCCCTGAAAAAAACCTCATCCGTCTTCCCTGAATAAGAAAAAGGTTATCCTTTAATAAAATAATATTCTGTTTCCCCTGACCCAGCATGGGGAAGGTGCTGGCCCACTGGAGTCACCAACCCAGGGGGCAGTGGCATCCCTCTCCTCCGGGCCATCAAGGACAAGGCCGTCCAGCTGTCCTCTGGGCCTGGCCACCTGCCTGCCTTCTGTGGCAGGCAACCCTATCCCCTGCCTCCTCCTCTGTTTTCCCTGGCCCAGGAGTGACAGCATCTTGCAGCGACTTTCACTTTGGTGAGTTGGCGCCCGGACAGAAGATCAATGCTTGAGGGCGGGAGCTCTGTCCTAGCTACTACATTTTTCTCCTTCCTGCCACCCCCTCCCACGAAAGCCCAAGGTGGGATGGGAGTGGGACACTGCGCTGATGGCTCATCGATGACCCCGTTCACTCCACGGCTCGCTCGCACTTCTGCAGGAAGCCCAGCTCCACCCAGCTTCAGCCCAGAGAGAGTGTGTCGGGTCATAGAACCAAAAAGTCCTGGCCTTTTCAGCCACACTTAGACATATCTGGACTCAGGCCTGGCCACGGGAGCCTCTCTGGAGCTCCCCGACTCTCACCCATGCTTGCTTTCTCGATCTTTTCCCGTTTTGCCTCTCTCTTCCCATCCCCAGCTCAGCGTGTCTCCTTCCCTCCCTCTCTTCCTTTCCCCCTTTCTCTCCCTGCCGCCTTTCTGTCTCCCTCTGCTCTCTCTGAGCATCATATATACGCATATACACACACTCATACATATATGCGTAGCTCTTCTCTCCTCTTCATCCAGAAAACAAAAGAAAAGAACAAAACAGAAAAAAGCCCTCATGTAGACAGACAGCCCTGGGCTGAGCAGGTCTAAGATCTCACAGCATCGATTAGTATTTCATCTGTTAGTAGCAGCCGGATTCCAATCCTGCCTTTCCGCTAGATTTATACCCTCACAGTGCCTGACACAGGCCCAGGCCCATGGTGACCCCTAGAGGAAGGAGGCGACCCCTGGACCTGTGAGGTCAGAGTGGGAAGGGGAAGAGGTCAAGGTCAGGGATGGGTCAAGGCTGGGGTGTGGCTGCAGGGAAGAGGACCCCTTGGGGCTATTAATTCGCCCCCTTCCAGAGCACAGTTAAACTCCATACACCGCCCCCCGTTCTCCTCCCAGACCCCTGCTCCCCAATCAGCATCAGTCACAGAGGCCGGAGCTGCGGTGGGTCAGGACGGGGCCCTGGTCAGCATCAGCCTGGCTGATGCCAATTAAGACTCAAGAATCCCCTGCCCCTCACCCTGGGCTCAGATCAAAGACCTGCCCCCAGATGACCATAAATCTGCAGGACCCAGGCCTCCAGCTAACGAGCTGCTTGCTTCAGGCCAGCGGGGTCCGGGATCCTGTTTGATTCCAGTTAGCAGCCCGCCCCAAGTGAGGGGCCAGGGAGGCCTGACACCCCAGAGCACCCCATCCCCCACAGCACCCAGCTTTGCTCAGTAAATCCTGGGGCCAGTGTTCTGGAGGGGACCTGAGGAACCCCACTGCATCCTCGCCGAGCCCCTGCCCCTCCGGCCCCCGGAGCCGCTCTCAGAGCCCGTTGTCTGGCCCCACAAGAATTTTAACCGCTAACATCTGGGTTCAGGAGACTCCAGAAGAACAAATGTCTTCACCTCCTTTGATTCCCTTCACACAGAGGGCTTTTTAAATTTTAATTTGAGGTGACCTCTGACCTGAGTTCCCATTCCCATAGATTCCAGATATTTCCTGTGCCCTCAGATAACCTCCCAAGCCAGCTCTCACCTGACCAGAAGCCCCTGGTTAAGGGGGTACGGCCTCCCCCAACCATGGCCCAAACTGGGCTAGAAGCCCCCCCACCCCCCACATCTGGTTCCTTCCCAATACACCCCTCTCCTTTCCCAAGGGCCAGAAATGCCTGTAGCCCACCAAACCTCTCCCCAGGGCTCTGGGTCCAGCTCGGCCCAGCCCCCAGGAATCCAGGGATGTGGGCACCCTTGGTCCCCTACTGCTAGGGTTCCTAGAACAACAAGGGAACTGTTGATGGAGCTCACACTCTCCACAGGTAACCTGGCCACTCAAGGATAATTGCTCCTAACTTACACGTGAAAAAACCAACACTGGAAAAGAAAAGGGCGGGCGGGGGGGTCATCAACCCCACAGAGTTAGTGTGTGGCAGAGTCAGAGCGGTAAACGAGGTCGGTGGGCCGTGAGCTGGGTGCCCTCCGGGACAGAGGCACAGGCCTTGGGCACAGGCTGCTCAGTCTTGACGCTGCTGGGTGGGCCGGAGAGGCTACGGTCCTTTCCCCTGGGGGCAGCCCACCTGTCTCAGCATGGCGACTGGCACTCAAAGAACCGAGAGTCTCAGCAAAAGCCACGGAGGGCAGAGAAAGGGTGGGGGCGGAGGCAGCAGGGCCGGTCAGACCCTCAGCCTCTACTCCTCTTTCCGAGGGTCTTTGGGCTAGACTAGAGAGTTACCTCTCCGTGGGTCCCCACTGTGTCCCCTGATCATGCCTCGCTAAGCGTGCAGGGTGGCTACCACGGCGGGCGGGGGATTCCTGGTCCCTGTCTATGAAGCACTGACAGTCCTCAAAGAAACAGGAACACACTGATGTGAAGTGGCCCCAGGAATGGACCCGAGAGCTGAAGGGGTCAGGCAGGCTCCTTGCTGTCACACAGAGGCCCCCCTCATCAGTCAGTCACATGGCACCAGCACAGGGTCAGGGCCCCAGCGGCCATCCCTGCAGCATGGCTACTTCCAACAAGTGGCTGCAGTTCTCCAGAGCTTCGAGCCTTGACCATCCAGCCAGAGCCAAGGGCAGCTCAGTGGCCCCACTCCCTCAGCCAAAGGCTAAGTGACACTGCAGAGCAGCCTCATTGGCCCCAAAGCCCAGCCCCACTGCCAGTCCCAGCCTTCTCACCAGTGGTTTGACCACACGTCTCCGCATTACAGCCTCCCCCTGGATCCCCATCCGCCCTCGTCATGCCCAGTGACTCAGCTGCCTTCCCGGGCCCAGCTCACCACAGCTGACCTCACTCTCGCCCCCGCCTCTTCCCAGCAAACCCCATGAGTGTCCTCTTCCCTTTGATCCATCTTCCTCCTCAGAGTCAAGACCTCTAGACCTGGAAAGGGTCCTCGGGAGTGTCTGAGGTGGCCTCACTTGATAGTCGGGGAAACTGAGACCCTGAGAGGGCCAGAAAATTGTTCCCGTTCATAGGCTGTGGTATATTTAGAACTCGGCTCTTTGACTGAAAGGGGCTGATTTCGGGCTCCATCAGGATGTCAGGGAACAATGGCCGCTCTACCAGTAACTAAACTCAGACACCTTTCACCTGCCCAGTAGGGCCTGGAAACCAGGATCCAGACTCCCCGGGTCCGTGGCTGCCCTTGGCCACCGAGGCTCCAGGAGCAGCAGGAGGTCAAAGGACTGCCCAGCCCCTTCCCGCTGCCCAAAAGGGAAGTGGTCACTTCGTCCCCAGAGAGATCATTTGTTTTGGAGACAGTGGAGGGTAGAACGAAGGGTGTAAATCCTGCCAGGAAGAGGAGATCATACCACAGAATCACAGAGGACTGGAGGGATGGCGGGTGAGGGGACCCTCCAAGGACCCAGAGCTGACAAAGGGGAGCTGCCAAGTGCTGGCCAGTCCCAGGGGAATGTCCATGCTTCAGGAGGTAGGAATAGCTCACGGAGCCGTGGTTGCTGGTCCACCAGCATCAGCATCGCCTGGGAACTTGGTAGAGATACAAAATGCAAATCCACCATCCCCACCCCAGGCCTACTGAATCAGAAGCTCACAGGTGGGGCCCGGCAAGCCCTCCAGATGATTCCAACACATGTTCAAGAATAGAGAATAGTTAAAGCGATTAGGTCTGCTACCTGCTCAGGCCCTGCCCATCCTGGCCCTCAGCGAGACTCCCACAACCCCCCCAACCCTGCTTGCCTTTGCTGTGATTCCCCCCCCCCACCAGATCAGGCAGGATTTCCACAGGCAAGACATTCCAGAGGCCTCTGGAATGAGTCTCAGGGCCAGAGATGTGCCCTGTGGGCATAGGTAGCCCCAAGGGCACATCCCCATTCATTTACCTGCCATGTTGCCTCTGTATTACAAAGAGGATTCTGCCTCAGCTTCCCTGCCTCACACTCCAGCTCACCATTGATCTTAGAACTCTTCCCGGGGCCTCGGCCCTCTTCATTGGGCCCTAGACCATGTTATGCGCTGTGCTGGTGTCCTCACTGGGGTACCGCATCCTGCTTCTGTCCCTCCCAGTGCTAACTGTGTCACCTGTGGACAAACAACTGTCCTTACTGTCCTTCGGCCACCCAGGGCCTCCTCATACAAACGCACAGGCTGTGTACGGAATGAGCACAGCCGGTTGAAGGGGCCAGTGAGGGCAGAAAGCCCGGCTCACATTTCACTTACCCACACGCCCTACTGCGAGGTGGCACCCACCCGGTTGGGGCACCTTCCTGTCATTTGCACAGATGCATAATATGGTCTAGTGCTTGAGTGTCCCACTCCTTCCCGAGGTTCCTCTGCTTCTGAGCTGGGCCCCCCACCCGCCACCCGCCATGTCTACACCAGCTGGACCTCCGCGGATTCCCCGTGTCTGCACCAACTGGAACCCCAGCCTCCCAAAGTGGCCGTGCCTGGTGGCCTCACATGTGCCCTGATTGTCTTCTCTCTTTGGAGCCTCTTGGTTGGATGAGCTGCCCCATCTTTCTCTCCTTACTGCTCACCCTCAGGGACTCTCCTGACCTATTCAAGATGACATCACAACCAGCAGACAAGACACCCTTGTCGACTGAAGTTTGAGCTCATTCCATTACGGCATCTCCTACGACATCCATTCACGGATGTGCTGGAAAGGCCTTCCTTATATGGCCTGCCTGGCCTGTTGTCCCCTGTAATTCCCGCACATTAGGACCTTGGGCCCCTTCTGCCCCAGGCTCCGGGCAGGGCCCTGCCTGGGGCTGCTCTTCCCCGCTCCCCTCGGCAGTCCGCGCGGCTCAGCCTCTCCTACTGCTCACTCCGAGCTCTGCTGTGCTGGTTCTGCTCACTGATGTTTTTCCAGGCAGCTGAACGCACACCAGCAGGCACCGAACCTTTCTACTGCAGCCATTTGGGACTAAGAAAAATCTTTCCAAAACATAAAGTATTCTTCCCCACCTTCTGGAACAGATAAATGCAGACACAATAAAGCTTTTTCTTGGGACCTCTAAATAACAATTTTTAAAAATAATTCCTTATTATCACTGTAAAAAAATTAAGAAAAATACAGATAAATGAAAAGAAAAAAATTTTATCACCTGACATCTTACCAACTAGAGGCAATGACTGATGATTTTTCATTGTAGAACTAAGTTTCTGGACTTTTTCCTGAGCAAAAACACTTTTCCAGTTTGGGACACAGATTCGTTTTTTCAGTGTGTTTATTCAGGAACCGCTGGCACTCCACGTGCTCATACGAACAGGGGGCCTCATCCCACAGCCACTGTTACCTACACGCCCCCCACGGAACATGGGGCGCACATGGGGTCCTCGGGGAGCGATTCGGATGGCCAACGGCAGCTGGAGAGAAGCTGGAACGCCCTGAGGCGCCGACTCCCACTGCTCTGGCCCAGCGCTGTGGCATCGCTATGGAGACGGGCTTGCAAAGCCTGCTGGGATCCTGCCTCGCTGGGCCGGCCCCTTGCCCAGAGTCAGGCTCCAAGGTCACTGCTCTGACATCTCACACTTCCAAGTTCAGCCACTTTCTCAAGCTGAGTGTGACTGTGACTTCTGTCCTCAGCCACATTCTGGGTGCGGGCACATCGCGGCCCTGAGGTCAAGCCAGGTCACCAGCTCTGCCCGCCCCCCCTTTTTTCCTGGTGCCATCCCCTTTAGACCGTGGGCTCTCCGGCGGGGGCACTTCATCCCAGACTGCATCAGAGGAATTCCACCTTCAGCATGAAGGGCCTTGTCCTCATCCCTTCCTTCCCTGGTGTTCCCGGGCCCCAAGCAAACGAGCTCCCTGCCCCTCCACGTAGGCACTTAGGGGGGGCTGCCTTTGTCAGACCCCCAGAACCTGCTCCGCCCTTTACCCGGGAAATCAAGGCGCACTAGCCTAACCTGTGCGTGACCAAGAGGGGTTACTTAGGGGACGCCTCCCTGAACAAAGAAGTCAATTCTTACCAGTTGTCTACATAAAAAATGATCACTGATAGTGTCTTTCATTAAAAAGAAAAAAAGATGTTTTGACCTACCAGGCTGCTGAACACCCATTGTCCACATGAGGACATCAGTGCCATCCACTTACTTCCTGAAGAGCCCTGGCCTCCAGCGCTGACGATCTTATCACAAGCTCTCTTTTGGGAGAGGTGGGAGGGGATGGTTTCTGCAGGTGGCCCAGGGCCCTGCCCCGGCTGCTCCGTCACGGGACAGAGGACTGGGGCCTCCCCAAGAGGGAGAAACTCCCAGAACTGTGCAGACTTCTCCCATCTGCCCCCAACCCTGGGGCCATGTATCCACGGCTGACCTTCCAGCACTACTTCCTGGGCTCCGGGTGCAGCCGAGATCACCCCTCAGGTCCAAGGAGAGGGGGGACTTTCCTTCCAGGCCGGTAATGGCTGCACTCTGTCCGCCACTGCCTGGGCCAGGGCGGTATCTCATCAACTCGGGGGCATGGCAGAAGCTCGGCTGGGACAGTCCACGCAGCCAGAGCCCTCCCTGGCCACTGCGAAGGCAAAGGGGAGGCGGACCGGCACGCATTTATGAATCGGTGTTCTGATGTTATTGGAGACCATTTAAAATATATTTTTCCCAGACTGGAAGGGGGCCGGGGTGCTTGGGGGCTGGTCCTTCTGCTCTCCAGCTTCCCCTCCTCCCCCCACTGTCCCGCCCCAGCTGCGGGCCACGTGTTTGGCATTAGGGTACCTCTCTGCATTTGACTGGGAAGCGCAGCCAGTGCTGGGGGAGGGGGAGGTCTGCATCTCCCCTCCCCCACTTCATTTCTGGGGCCAACACTTTCTGCTTTGGGGATCAGGGGACATGGAAGGCAAAGACCTGGGGCCACCGGCTCACCTAGCTTCTGGGAAGAAGAGGGCCCATGCACAGAGGCTGGCCCAAATTCTCATGTTCAAAGCCAAACACATGCAGCTTTTGGCCTTAGGCTGGGTGGACAGGTGTACCTCCCACCTGACAAGCTCTTCAAGGCGGGAGGCAAAGCGAGAGAAGACACGGATAGCAGCTCTTCCCGTGGGTCTAGAAGCTGGAGGAGGACGGAGGACTGGGGCCTCCCCAGGAGGGAGGAACTCCCAGGGCAGCTGGGGCAGGGCCCTGGGCCCCCTGCAGAAGCCATCCCCTCACGCCTCCCCCCGCAGGCTTCCTGGGGTTCTCGCAGCTAGCAAACGAGCACAGGGAACTGCGCAGACTTCACACGCTCTATCTGCCTTTGCGTTTTCCCAGCTCGGGCCTCCCCAGGTTCCCCTGCGTTCCGGCCCCCAGCCTGCCCCTGCCAATCTGTCCAAGCCTGCTGCTTCCTTAATCTTCTCAAAGTACCACTTTTATTAGGTGTCAGGGATCTGCTCCCAAACCTGCACTGGCTTCCAGTCTTGACGAGGTGAAGTTCAAATCCCACAGCCTGCATGGCAAGGTCTGTTTGTCTGGGAGAGTCGAGCGTGTACCCGCTGTCCTGGCCTAATTCGCAATAGAACTCCGCTCGTGCAAAAGTGTGCCGCAGTTTGGACGATAAAAGATGTGGTCAATCTGTCTACCGTCCACACCCCAACTGCCACTCTAGGCTAGTGTCCCACTGTCTCCGCTTGAGTCCTCGGAACCAGGGGTTCTTAACGCTGGTTGCTCATTAGAATCACTTGGGAGTTTTTAAATAAATGCTCCTGCCTGGGCTCGCCCTCAAGCAATTTCATTAAAACAGGATCTCGAGAGATGAAGCCCGGGCCTTGGGTTTTTTTAAAAGCCCTGAGCGACTGCGATGAGCAGCCAGGGTTGAAAACAATTGACCTAAGTCAAGCAGGTGTCCTGGAACTCTGTCCCTGCGCCTGTCTCAGACATTACTCTCCCTGACTTTTTCCAGAACTTGCTCACCATTTTTGAATCCTACCCAAGCCGCCAAGCCCAGTTCTAACGCGCCCTCCTCCTTCATCTGTCCCAACCCCTGGGCTGGGAGGGGCTCCCCTTCCACTCTCTCCCTCCTCTCGCACCGCGGCTATGCTATATTAAGCCATAATCTAGGTCCGTGTGTTGCCTTCTCTGAAGTCTATGAGCTCCATGGGGTGGGTCATGTCTGATTCACCTCTGGGACTACAGGGCCCAGCCCCAGCTTGCGGTAAAGGTCCCCACACCTGGCTGAGGGACTGTCACTCCTGATCCTGAATGTGGGCGGCACCACCCACCACCCAGCCAGGCACCCTGCTGCCCCTCCAAGTTAACTTTCTTTTCCTGTGTGTGTTGCCTCCCATTCATTCATTCGTTCGTTCGTTCTGCTTTTCGCCTGATGCTGCCCTCCCTCTGCCCTCTTCTCGATTCCCTGCACTCTTGGAGAACTCATCCCCGGCACCCGGGCCACCCCTCCGACTGCGTGGCACATAAATGGCACTCAGCATATAGTGAACGCTACCAATTGACCAACGGACAAACAAAACGAGATACATTCTTATAATGGAATATTATTAAGTAACAGAAATGAAGCACTCACACACACTACAGTAGAGATAAACCTTGAGACATTCCGCTAAGTGAAACAGGACGGACACGAAAGGCCATAAATCATACAATAGCATTTATATCGAATGTCCAGAATAGACATGGAAGCAGAAAACAGTTCCGTGGTTGCCAGAGGCTAAGAGAGGAAGAAAGCGGGGCTAACTGCTACCAGGCACGGGGGCTCTTTTAGGAGGTTAGAAACGCTCTGAAATTGGATAGCGGTGATGGCTGCGCAACCTGGTGACTCTACTAAGAACCACTGAATTGGACGCTTTAAAATGATGAATTTTATGGTATTTGAATTATATGGCAATTAAAAAGAAATATTGCTGGTGGTTTTTTCCTCCTTGACCCCGTTCTCAAACTTTAATATTCACCAGAATCACCCGGAATGTTTGTTCAAAGCTCAGCTTCCTGGGCCTCCCCTTTGAGTTTCAGGGTTAGCAGCTGGGGGCACAGCCCCGGAATCTGTGTGCGGCGGTGGTATTTCAAGTGCCACTTCCCTGCTCCCCAAAGAACTTGGGTCTGAGCATTTAGGAGCCAACCTCAGAACCTCAGAAGACAAATAAAATTCTTGAACCTATTATTTCAGAAAAAAAAAAGAAAAAAGCTGAAGATTTCAAACACAACCGAAACTTTGTTTTTAGTCTGCTTCTTATTAAAAACAGACTGGGACCCAAAGAAAGCCCATCAGGGTTAGGTAATGAAGTAATCATGATCACAATAAAAGAACAGAATGGAAAAACTGCCTGGCCTCGAGCAAACCACAGAAAAATTGTCTTCTGCCTCCAGTGCTCAGCCGAGCCGTGCGGATGAAAATATCCCACGAGCCACATGGAGAGCTTAATTTGGGAAAGGAGAAGGCAACATTAGAAAGCGCTGCTCGCCGCCCCTCTACAAATGCATACTTAAAGACAGCCACTCCTCCACAGCCAGGATTCTAATTTTTGGTATGTGCTCCGTGATTAGGGCTTTCTTTGGGGTTACAGGGAAGCAGAGTTGTAAATCGGTATGAGAGTGTGATCAAAAGGAATGTCTGTGTGCAATTATTTTGTTGCGAGGCTGGCATTCAGAGGCACCGGCTTTCAAGCTCTGTCTCGGTCACGTGGTGTGCTCTTGCATGCATACGCGCCCATGACTTTGGTCCCCGTGAAAGAGAGAAGACAAAGGCTTGGGGTTTTATCATTGTTGCTCCTTTGTTCCAAAATGAAGTCTCCCTCCAATAGCTCAAAAAGGACCCTCTCCACCATCTCTCCTGGCTGGTCCAGAACCATTGCAAGAGGAAGTCTTGCTAATAACCTCTTGCCCCGGAAACTAGCAGTTAATGTAATTTGAGAACAGACATCCCTTGCTTAACATAAATTCACTTAACAAAACTCCAAACTGAATAAGGGGTAAGTGAGCAGAAATAACATATGTGATGCACGTCTACCGAGTTCAGGGAACTCTGCCCTGCTGGGCAATTTCACATTCATTTTCACATTTCATTCAACAAGTCATCACAACGGCCCCAGCACAGAGGCCTTGCTGTCCTCCGCAGGACAGCAAAGAGGCTGAGGCTCAGGCTGGTTCTATACATTTCCCATGATCACGGGTTAGTGAGTGGCATTGTCAAATCAAGTAAACGAACCTTCTCTCAAAGGAATGACCCAGAAAAAAAAAAATTCTGGGGAGCCCTGGCTGGCATGGCTCAGTTCGTTGGAGAGTCATCCCATAACCGAAAGGTTGTGGGTTCGATTCCTGATGCTTCTCTCTCTCATTGATGATGTTTTTCTCCCTTCCTTCCTCTCTCTAAAAACAATGAAAAAATGTCCTTGGGCAAGGATAAAAATATTGCTGGGGAATGCAGGCGTCCTATGAGCTCCTCTCATGGTGGCTGGCTTTGGTCAGGCTGCTGTAAGTTATGCATGCGCAGGGAAAGAGAACCCAGCTGGTCAGACAACATCGGAAGCACTCGGCACTCGCCAAGCCCGGCATGCCGCCCTCACCGATGGGTGGTGTTTGGGAATGGAACCGTTAGCACAGACATGTTCTGGTGACTGCATTAGTGCCAACCAGGTCACAAGGCTCTGGTCTGGGCCTCTGTCTACTGGTCCACATTCCTACGTAGCTTCCTTTCCCCTCCTCTCTGGGTGCCAGCCGTATAACAGTATGTGGCCGCCCCTGAGGGCACCATGCTCCTTTCTGCCTCAGGCCCCTGGCGCCTGCTCTCCCTCTGATCGCCCTTCTCCTGACCCCAACTTCGCTCATTACTCGGGACCAGAGGGGAGCTCCATAAGGCCAGGGACTCGAGCTGCCTCCTGCGCCACCACATCACCAGAGTCTAGCACAGAGCCTGGAGCACAGTCAGCGCTCAGTAAATACCGTGTGTTGCCGTGTATAATGCGTACTTTATGCCCATAGTTTTGAGGGAAGATAAGGGTGCACATCATACATGAGTATAATGATTACATACCATGGGTATAATAATGGGCATAATAATACTGTGTATAATGCGCACAAAAACAGGGATGCACATTCTACCCAGCCAAATACGGTACCTGTCGAGAGAAAGAATGAATAATGAATAATGTTTCCAGCCTCAGCTCACACCTTATTTCCTCAGTTCGATTTCCTCTGCGTCACATCCCCCTGGTCAAATGCTCCGATTTCTGGCCTACACTTTTCTTCATTGTGTACATACGTTTGTGGGATTATTTGCCTGATACCTGACTGTCCCACAAGACCTCCATGACGGCGAGGACTACGTCTGCTCTGCTCACCGCAGCACTGTCAGCCGTGGCTGCTCTGTGGGTGTTTTGTGAATGTGTGGTAGATGAATAAATGGCCCGCAAGTCTTAAAGAAGTCAAGTCTTTCTGAGTTTTTTTAATAATAAAGTACTCATAGGACCTGAGGAAAGAAGTGGGTCAGGAGTCAATAGAAGAAAAACACAGTAATCCGATTTTTAAATGGGCAAAGGAGCCGAATAGACATTTTTCCAAAGAAGACATCTAAATGGCCAACAGGTACGCGAAAATATGCTCAGCAGCACTAATTATTAGGGGTGAGCAACAGGGACCGTCTGGATGGCTATTATCATTTAAAAAACAAACAAGAAATAATGAATGTCGGCAAGGGTGTGGAGAAAAGAAACATTGTACACTGTTGGTGGGAATATAAGTTGGTATGGCCATTATGGAAAATTGTATGAGATTCCTTAGAAAACTAAAAATAGAACTACCATGTGATGCAGCAATCCTACTTCTGGGTGTGTATCCAAAGGGAGTAAAATTAGGGTCTCGGAGGGGCTATCTGCACCCGCGTGTTCACGGCAGCGCTAGTCACAGTGGTCAGGATATGGCGTCAACCTAAGTGTCTGCTGACAGGTGAATAGATGAAATGTGCTATATAATGGTAATATAGTATATATTTATAGTACATAATATATATTTACAATGGAATATTGTTCTGACATTAAAAAGAGGGCATTTGCAACAATATAGGTAAACCTGGAGGGCATTATGCCAAGTGCAATAACCCAGACAGAGAAAGAAAGATACTGTGTGGTATAACATATGTGGAACCTTAAAAAAAACACAAAAAACTCAAGCTCATTGAACCAGGGAGCAGATGGATGGGAGAAATGAAGAGCCATACGGTCAAGAGAACAAACTTTCAGCTATAAAATGAATAAATTCTGGGACCTTACATAGTTAACAATACTATATTGTATACTCGAAATTTGCTAAGAAAGTAAGTTTTCAGCGTTCTCACCACCAAAAAAAAAAAAGCAACTACGAGGTGACAGATGTGTTAATTAACTTGATTGTGGTAATCATTTCACAATGTGTATTTATACCAAATCATCACGTTGTACACTTTAAATATATACTATTTTATTTGTTAATTATACCCCCAAAAAGCTGGGAACAAAAGTTATGTCTAAATGGCCAATTATTTTTCCCCAGAAGAACACATTCCTGATTTGAGAAGGAAAACCAGTGGGAAAATGTGGTTCGTTTAAAAGTCCGTCACCGTGCAGCCATTTCTGAGGGAGTGCCTGCGCTCCATTAGGTTAGGGGAACTTCAGGAGATGAATGTGACTACTGCTCATGTTTTGCCTAGAGCTCACGGTGGCAGGCCCAAGATGCGGGCTGGGAAAGCCTGGAGGGAGGTATAAAATCTTCTCAGCACCCAAAGGCCTTTTTATTTTCATGAGCTGGTTTGCAGGGCGGCCTGGCAGACCCTGAGATGAGCCTCAGCTGCACGGGGCAGGCTAATGACTGGGACCTGAGGAGGCCAGAGGCTGGGCTGGGACCAGCCATAGGTTGACAGATTCCCCCACAGACCACCCTGCCCCTTCCTCTTTGCTGGCAAAAGTTTTGTCATCTGTGCCCACATGGGGACCCCCTCGGTCCTTGGATGTGCTGATGGGCACGGGCGCCCTGAGTCTTCCGTGGCTCTGAGTACTACAGAGCTCCTGGAAATGGCCAGAGCCCGGGTGCGGGATCAGTGGATGCTCACCGAGGGCCCGGGCCTCCCGTCATCCAGCCCGGCTACTGGCTCCTCGGGCCAGACTTCTCATTTGTCACCTCTGTTTCATGCTGACTGGGAAGAGGGTGTCTTTGAACACAAGGAAGCGCTTGTTTGTTTTATTAGCCTGCCCTCGTAGATTGGGTGGGTCCTTCTGTCAGCAAGAAAGACAATAAGAAAATTCCCTGACTCTTTTGTGTGTGTGTGTGTGTGAGGGCAAAATATACAAAGCCTAACATTTACCATGTTAAGCCTTTTTTATTTTACAATCCAGTGATATTAAGTACATTTACAATATTGTGCAACCGTCACCATTTTCGGATCCTTTTAATCATCCCAATCAGAAATCCTGTACCTATTAAACAACAACTCCCCAGTCCTCCTCTCCCCAGCCCCTGGTAACCTCTGTTCTGCTTTCTGTAAAATCATCTATTCTAAGCACCTCATGTAAGTGGAATCACACAATATTTGTCCTTTTGTATCTGGCTTCCTTCATTTAGCATAATATTTTCAAAGTCTATCCAGATTGTATCATGTGTCAAAATTTCATTCATTTTTAAGGCTGAATAATGTCTCATTACATGGAAACACTACATTTTGTTTATCCATTCATCCTTGGCTGGACAATTGGGTTGTTTCAACCTTTTGGCTCTTGTGAATAATGCTGCTATGAGCAAGGTGTGTAAATATTCCTTTGAGGTCTTATTTTCAATTCTTTTGGGAGGGGGATTCCTGGATCATATGGTAATTCTAGCTTTAAAAAAATTTTTTTCACTGAAGTGTTAAGCAAAGTCATCAGCAGAATGTGAAGTGGGGAGGGGATGTGGGAGATGTTAGGAGAGGAAAGACACAATATAATCATTCTAGAAAGAGAATATGCGTTACTAAGGAAACATTTTGGAATTACTAGGTTGTGTTGCATGATCATTTGAGGTTTGTGGTCATGAATTTAAAAGGAAAATTACCTACAAGAATTGTGTCTGTGTGTTTACATGATTGGTATCTATCATTCCCTGTGTGTTATTTAGCAACTTGCCTTTACCGCTTCCAGTGTGCCGCACACACAGTGCTCCATGGGACTGAGGCACCGGATTTCGGGTGACCGTTCCTCTGGGGACAGGCAGCTAGGTCATTTCTAGTTTTTCACTGTGATAGAGGAAGCTGCAGTAAGGACTCTACCTGCTGCCTTGAGCACAGAAGGCTCTTCAGGGATGTGCCAGGAAGCAGAGTTTTGGGTCACACGGTAAATGTGGTTTAGAGTTCAATAGATTCTTCGATTGCTCTCCAAAGTGACTCTACCAGTTTAAACTCTCTCCAACAGAATATGAGATGTTACATCTTTTCAAAAGTTTCATGTCCATTTGGATTTTTCTTAGGAACTGTCCTCTCAGATCCTTTGCCCCATTTTCTTTTTAAAGTTTTATGTTTCATATTTCAGTTTGTATTCCATGTTCAGTTAATTTTTGTATAAGGTGTGAGGTCCACGTCAAAGCTTTTTTTTTTTGCCTAGGAATACCCAGTTGTTCCATCACCGTTTATTTCAAAGGTTGGCCTTCCTCTCCTGAACCGCTTTTGCACCTTTGTCAAAAATCAGTTGGGCGTATTTGTGTGGGGCTACTGCTGGGTTCTCTTTTCTGTCCCGTTGATCTATGTGCCTGTCCTGCCAACATCACACAGCCTTAATTACTGTCACTCTATTGTGTCTGGGAAATTGGGTAGGTCAATTTCCACTTAATTTTCCTTTTCTAAAATTATTTCAGTGAGTTTCTTTATATTTCCATATACATTTTAGAATAATTTGTCTGTATCTATGAAAAATATTTATTTCAGAAGCTTTCTCTATCACAGAACCATAAAAATGACCTCATGTGTTTTCTAATTCTTTTGTATTTTTTAAAAAATGTTTTGCTCTTTAAGTAACCTACAGTTTTATATTATGCATGGTGCAAAGTAGGGATCAAACTTGATTTTCAGTTTTGCCATCATTTCTCCCAACATTTCTAATTGAATGTTTTCCCACTTATCTGAAATACTAACTTCATTATACACTAAAGTCCTATGTATTCGAGAGCCTGTTTCTGCACTCCCTGTTCTGTCCCATTGGTCTGTTTGTCTACTCCTATGTTATTGGGTTTTTTTTATTCTTTTCTTGTTTACTTACCTTTATTTTTACCAATGTTTATTTATGCCAGCAGCACTTTTTTTTCATTTTTTAAAAATTCTATAGCTTTATAATACGCCCTGATATCTGGCAGGACATAAGTTCCCCTTCACCATTCTTCTTTTTCAAAATAGTCTTTTTGTGCATTTTTTATGTAAATATTAATAATCACCTTGTCGATTTTAATTAGAAATCCAAGCAGGATGGTCACTGCGGTTGTACTAAATTTATAAATAATTTCCACAATGGATACCTTCTTAACATTGAGACTTTCCAATATATATATCCCCCTTTATTGGGATCTATTTTTATGTTCATTATTAAGGCTCTCTTCACATAAGTCTCTCACATTCTTTTTAGGACTTATCTTAAATATTTTGTGAGTTTTAATTTTGTTGTGAAGAGGATGGTTTTTAAAATGATTTTTTAAATTTATTTTTAGAGAGAAGGGAAGGGAGGAAGGAAGAGGGAGAGAAACATCGGTTGCCTCTCGCACGCCCCTAACTGGGAGCCTGGCCCGTAGCCCTCGCATGAACTTTGACCAGGAATGGAAAAGTTGACCTTTAGGTTTGCAGGACCACACCGGACCCCCTGAGTTACACCAGTCAGGGTGTGAAGAGGATGTTTTTTCATGTAAACTTTCAAATTGGCCACTATCGTAGAGGAACAAAGCCTTTTCACATAGGTGCTCCCACAGGATACTCACAAGGACCTTGTCATCCAAGAGGGAGCTGGAGTTCAGAGAAGGAAACCTGTGGCCAAATGCAAGTCCTCGGTCCCCTCTCCCCAAAGTGCCAGACACTTCCCAGAAAGCTTTGGAATGGGGTGGGGGGTCTCCTTCCTAGTGCTGAGCGGGGATCTAGCAGACGGCTCTTTGCTTTGTTTCCCTTGACCCCCTCTCAGTGAGGCTCCAGGAAGACTTAACGGAAGCACACAACCCCACCTTCCCTATTGCTTTGTAGCTCGTCTCTCGGAAGCCAGTCCACTTCTACCTGACTCTGTGACCAAGTCCTGCTGTACGAGGGTCTAAGGGTCCAACCTGAGAAAGAAAGGTTAAAGGGTCATTATACCATGGGACTGGCAACGGGAGGCAGGTCACTGACCGATCCCTGAGGACAGGAACAGTGGTGAGCGTGGAGGAGCCTGATGGGCAGGGTCAGAACCCAATGCCTGGCGTGGGCAGCAAAGGGGTCCAGGAAAGGAGGAGACCAGAGCCTCACGTACCAGGGTGCAGAACAACACCCTGCAATGGGAGGCAGACCTGCAGCAGGAACTGAGGGCCTGACCAGCAGCTTCTGAAGTAGCCACCACATGAGGCAGGCTGTGCGGTGGGATGGCCTGGGTGCCTGGGAAGCGTGGATGTGCCTCAGAAGAGGCCCGGGGATCTCCATCCGGTGTGTGAGCCTTGGCGTCTCTGCTTCCGTGATTGTCTCTCTCAGGATTCATCAGGGCAGCACACACTCTCCGGCTTTCCCTGCAATGAGGACGAGCTGGGACACAGCTTGGGGACCATAGGATGTCATAGGCTGTCTACCCTCCACCAGGGAGTTGAGCTGAAGGTAATCAGAGAAGGTGGAAGGTCCTGGGGAGACCAGGGAACCTGTGCCCAGAGGAGCATCCCCTGTCCTGGCCCCAGGGATGGACTCAGCAGTCCTCTGCTTCCCCATCTCCCAGTGGTTCTGATGTGGGAGGGACCCACGGGGGCCTGGGAGGGAGTATTGCTGGGGCAGCATATTACAGACAGAAGGGATCTTACGGACACGCAGGAGTCTGCTATGTGACTTTAAAGGCTTACCGCCGCAACCTGAGCCCATAAACTCTCAGATGAAGAGGTTTTATGAGTGTTGGGGTTGAACCCACCCCTCCCTCGCCCCCACCCCTCTCCCTGTCTACACTGAGCCAGGCCAGGGAACCTGTCCTGTCCGTAGAAGGGTCTGAGCCTGGCCCGTGTACCCCTGAAGCACAGGGGACTCTGGGTGTGTCGCTTGTCCCTTTCAGTACCCTCTCTGGCCATGCTGAGCAGAGCTCACAGCCACACACACCAACACACACACACAGTGTCCACTCCAGCAAAACATACCTTATCACTTCCATTTGCTGACTCAGCCCTTTTGGGGAAGACGAGTGGATCTTCACATCAAGAGTTTCAAGCAATCGCTCACATCTCTGGGACGACAGAGCAGCCCATTGGTCATTCCCAGAAATACACCCAGCAGTTCAAGGCAGGAAGACAGTGTGGTAAGCATGCAGGCCTGGGTGCCTGGTCCCCGGCCCTCTCCTGTGGCATCTCTGTACTTGCAGACCCCACTTCAACTTCCCAGACCTCCAGTTACACTGTGGGAGAGTTGGGTTTAAATGGCTTCTCTCTGGGCAGCAGGAGAATGCCACAGTCTCTAGGGTGAAAG
>PVJD01008097.1:0-76241 GCA_004026545.1 Mormoops blainvillei | reverse complement strand
GAAGAAAATATTTGAGCCAAGCCCTAAATGAAGTGAGGAAGCAAGCCATGCAGATACCAGGGGTACACACAGCACGACAGAAAGGGGAGAGTGTCAGTGCACAAGCAGTAAGTGGGGTTCTTGGGATGTGCAATAAACAGCCAGAGGCCATTGCACTGAAACACCGCAAGCAAGGGCAGTGGTGTCAGAGACAAAGTTGCAGTAGCAGGGTGTGCGGGAGGGTTGCCCCTACATCATGTAGGGCCTTGTGGACTATTGCCTAACCCCAGCTTTCATTCTGAGGAAACCATTGCAGTGTTTTGGGCAGAGACGTAGCATCACTGGACTTGTGTTTTGGAAGGATCATTCTGGCTGCTGTGTAGGAAGCAGCGTGTAAGAGGGACAATCAGCCTCAGTCGTAATTTTCCAGTCTCCCAGTGGAGCCCTTTGTCTCCCTTGGCTCTTGCCCCAAAGACATTGTTCTCTTTATTTCATAAAATAGTTCTAAAATATTTACTATGTAGTTTCAGAGAAGCATTTGTTCTTGTACTGACTGTTCCCTTAAAGTTATTTTTCAGGGATGAGTGAGAAAAGCCACAATCCAGATCCTTATGTTAGGCCAGTGCTACCAACACATGATTACCACCACCTTCCTGTCTTTCTCCAGTTACCTAGGCTACAAGTGGCCCCACCTCTTTGGATACAGCCTAAATGACACCAGGTGCTATTCTGCAGGTGTGTAATGCATAGACCCCATTCCAAGTAAATTTCTTGAAAGGGGAATGTAAGAAAGAACCCTTAAGTCATAAAAGTTATTTCTGACTGTATGATGATGGCCAGAGGGAAGGGGGAGTGGGATCTAGGAGGAGGAGAACAAAAGGGAGTTGAAGGGGAAGGGAATGGGACATCTGCAATACTGTCAACAATAAAAATAAAGAGAAAGAGGTATTTCTGCATCTAACTCTGCCACCAGTTCACTCTGTGTCTTCAGGAAAGTCTTAGGGTCCTCATGTGAAAATAAGGAGATCAGGCCCGCCCATCCATTCTTTCATTCCACCCACATTTAATGATCATGTTTCATGGTCTAGACCCCTGTCCAAAGTGCTGAAAATAAAAAGATAAATATTAAGGTTTGGTGCCTACTCTTGAAGAGCTCGCAATAAATTGGGAGAGATGGTTCTGATAATTGGATATATATGATATTATAATAGTAGAGATAAGAACAAAAACTCTGCAAAGTGCAAAAGAGGAAGCCATGCCTAAATATCTGTGCAGCCCTAGCGCCCTATGGCCTCTGAATATACCCTGGAGAGCCTGCCACTCAATGGCCTTAGGAAAGCCCGCCCCTAGACAGTAATATGCCAACTTTGGCTCACTGAAGTCAGTTCTTAAATGAAGAGCTCACTATAATCTTAGCAGCCAACAGGAAATAATCATCAAGAAAATTACACCATTCTGCTACATTTAGAAAAACTACCACTCGTCCAATTTTAAAATCTGAAAAATGAATTTGAAAGTTGGTAAAATGCCTAAAGTTGGCTGTCCTGGGGGCACGCAGACCTTGGCCTAGCACCCTGAGAAGAGGACAGCACCTTCGGGGTTGGGGGAGAGGGTGGTTTTACCCCAGTGGCTCCTCCCCATGACTGTCATCAATCCCTTGAACCAAACCTTGACAACTACATTCACTAGCTCCCTGACTGAGGATAGGCCCAGCTTGAAGCACAGAGGGACTCTGACCCAGAAAGCTGCTTTCAGTTATCCAAATATCCACTCAAAGAATGGCTGTAGCAGTCAGTGAACGCATGCTCATCTCTACGCAGGGTATGTAAAAATCCCCCTGTCCTCGGAAAGCTAGCTAAATTTAACCCAGCCTCAGTCCTTGGCCTCCTGACATTCGAAGGCCTCCCTGTGGCCTCAGAAAGCAACCAGGACTTCCTGCCCAACTGTCACTCTGTCTCTGTGCACCAGCAGCAACACATGCTGCCTCAAATCCCACTTTGACTTTACTTTAGTGCAACTCTCAGCCCACAGGTAACTTTTCACAAAGGCAATTTATACACAAAAAACATATTCACTCAAACCCAAGCATCTGGTGAATTAATATTATGAAAGATTTTGGCATAGAGTCAGATGAAGAGTTGACATCAGAGAATTTACAGCCTCCCAGCCGGTCTCTTGCAGCCTCCACCTTGCTTTCCTGTCTTTCTCTTCCTTCATTATCTTCCCAGAGCAGCAGGACGGGATATCCCTCTCTGTTCATGCAGAACAGACATGCCCACTTTCGGGGCCCCACTGGGAGGTCTCAGTAGTACCCTGAACTTCCACCAAAGCATCTCCTTTAAACAAATGTGTCACCTTCCCTCAGAAGAATGACGGTCAATAAAACGTTCTCCGTTTGTTCCATAAACGAATACGCAAACGCAATTCCAGAAGAGCGGGTAGATGTCACCAAAACCAATGTTATCTGAAAACTACAACAGAAGGGAATACATAAAAATTCTCAAAGGTTAAGTAATAACCAGGTACACCTAGTCTCAAGTATCTGAAGTCATTTAACATAACGTTATTCTTTTAACAAACATGTACTGAATGTCAGTGATGCACCAAGCACTATTCTAAGTTATGATACTTTTTAAAGGAATGCTTAACTACCGGCCCCGGCTTCACTGAACTCCATATTTACTAAAAGAAGATTGATAGATGGGGAATAATACAATGTTAAAGAGTGATGAGTGTTGTAAAATAATAAATAAATAAATAATCTTAACGGAACTTGGCTAAGGAGCTTGTATAACCCGCTTAAGTGCAGGTATGCAAAGGTTAGATGGACTCCACCAGCAGGAAATTCCAAAACTGACAGACTATGCCATGTAATATTTCTTTTTCCTCTTAAAGTCATGAAAATCTATAAAACCCCACTTCCTTGGTCCTTGAAGAGATTCGCCAGCAACTGTTGTTCACACTGAAGGAGCGCCACACCTCTCAGGTTTACGTTTAGCAGATTACGTATTAAATGCATTACAAATGACACTCACAGTTAGCAATTAAGCACATAAATTGCTTGGAGTTTAAGAATGCGGTTTATAAGCCTGTGTAGCATAAGCCCAGTCTGTCCCTTAGAGACCAACCTGGGAGTAATTACCAGTGCAGACACTGAGCGTCCCCCACGTTGTTACGCTAGTTCTGATACAAGAAGCGGCCAGTCCAACAAGAAGCAGGGCGTGGCAAAGGTCCTCGGGATCAGGACGAGGTCAGAGTCAGCCTGAAACACTAAGACACAGGAACAGAAAACAAAAACTAGACTAAACAGCAGTTTCCCGGGTGCTCCTATCTAAAAACCCCACCAAACCCCTGGTGAGCTGGTGACAGAACTAACACCCAAACACACAGAGGGTCCCTCTCTGTTTGGTATTTAGTGCTCTGTGGATGTGAACTTAGAGCAGAAGGCTTCTCATCATTAAGATCACCCCAGAGCACAGTAGCTCATTGAAAGAATTAGTTAGGAAGAAAATAGCAATAGTGATGAATTCATACCTTAAACTTTGTTATTTAATCTTAAGACGTATGTGTATATTTATTTGTTAATCTTCCGGGGTAGGACCAGGGCCTGAGTGTGGGTCCTCTGACTGGGGTTCTGCAAAGTCATGCTTATGTACACTCCACTCATGAGGCCTCAGCCCCAACTTCCAGTTTCCATTTCTTTAAAGTAGAGTGATAAAGGCACATACAAAGCATCAGGTGTGTATATTTTACTACATTATTCCCATTACTACATCTCATCCACACCTACACGACAGCAAAAGTTTTAGAGACTTGATTTGATCAAGCTTTTCCAAAGCACTCAGATTCATTTTAATAGAAATAATTCTTCCATTTTTATATTCACACTTCATCAATTTTGTAAGATGTATGTAATATTTAATTAAATTACATCATTACAGTAATATGTAGAAGTGGCATGAACAGGCAGGGGACACACACAACTGGCAGCGTTAGCTCACCTGGTGGGAGCGTCCTGAGTGCCAGCCTACCGGCTGCGGAAGCGCAGTGTGCCTTGGGCTCATTCAGCACATTCTCCGGAGGGATTAGGGAAGCCGGTTAAATGGAGGATGGATAGGAGAGATTCTCAGATATATGCATGTGCATGTAAACATATATTAGAAATTAAAAAACAAACCTCCTGTATGAGTGATCCATCTCTATTTCTTCAACTCAGAAAGAATGCCTTCTCATTCCCTTGTTGGCTAAACTTCCTGCACACATAGGAAAAGGTCATATTCCAGTGTCCCCTTGCTACAACTCCTAAATATTTGGCTAAATAAAATAGTGAGGTAAGAAATGAAATAATAGCTTATTGAAGGAGCAGCGGCCAGGTCAGCTTTCAACTCAGTGGAATGGGACAACCCACAATTTTCTCCTACCTCAAAATATCGCCTCCACCACTACTGAAATCATTTACATCCACACTTATTGATTGAAGCTTGGAGTAAGACAAAGAGGGGGCTAATTTCCTCAACATAATAAAGTAACCACATTTTTCTTTTCTGATTTTCTGGTGCATCCTAAGAAACAGGAGGACTGAGGGCCCTGGGCCTGGAAAAAGGGGAGAAAAGTGGCCTGGAATGGAAAATATATACACATAACACATAGACACAGACAACAGTATGGTGACAGCCAGAGGGAAAGGGGGTGGTGACTGGGTGGAGGGAGAAAAAGGGAAAAAATGGAGACGGAAAGAGACTTTGCTTCAAGCGATGGGCACGTGACACAGTGCGCAAACGACATTTTTACTGAGTTGTACACTTGAAACCTGCACGATTTTACGAACCAATGTCTCCCCAATAACTTCAATTTAAAAAGTTATCTAGCAGCCCGCAGGGAATGAAAGAAAAGATAACCAAAGAGGCATTCGCAGTTACGAAGGCGACTGGAAAACTTCAGGTCACTTATGCTGACCACGGTAATGTAGCATATTTGCTTGTCTCCTCAGATCCCTCAAAACCTTACTTGTAATAGATTTCATTGACGGTGCTTTGGGCGCAGTGCTTCCATTGCCGGGTTACAGTAATGTGGGCCTGACAGAAAACAGAAGCTTCAGGATGCAAAAAGGAGGCAGAAAGAGGCAGGAATTTAAAGCAAAAAGGGACAGAAATGCCTTGAGATAGCCGCAGGAACACGGGGCACTGTTCCAGTCACCAGAAGCAGGCCACGCCATCAAGAAGCTTACAGTCTTAAGGAAACTGCGTGTGTCCACATGAAACAATATAAGAAGAGAAGAAATCATGTCCTAATGTGAACAGCAAGTTGCTTATGTGGTAGAAATTGCACATGAAGCAGATGGCAGAACTGATTAAAAAGTATTTAAAAGATTCGAAAAGAGAAGATATGCTTTGAGCTCATAGTATCCTTATCAGAAACTACCGTTTACATCTAGAAGAAAACAAGAGCACTGAAAAAGCAGGATACTTTCTCAGAAACCGTCCCCGCTAGTGAGATCTCTCTACGAGTGACATGATGTGCATGGATAACTTCTACTGTCACAAATCTGGACACAGTTTCTACAATAATTATTTTGCTCTAATAGTTCAGTTTACCAATACATGAAATGGACTTACATGAAGAAACTGAACTGTTCTGTCAATAGGCAAGTGTTCCGATACGTATGAATGGAGAATGTGCAATGCCCTGGGCCCAAGACGCACGTGGTCATTACTCATATTCCCCAGATCCTGTGCTGGGTGTCCTCACAGGAAGCACAGCTGCCTTTGTTGCTGTCCACTCTCTCTTCAGTGGCCCACAGTGGCCATTTCCATGGAGCTATGGCAGCAGTGCCAGCGGGACAGAGACGCAGGTAACGCGGATATACATGGAACCTGCCTCAGCCCGGGTCAATCCAGCTTAGTCCCAAGAAGACACCTGAAAACACCCATGGAACTGAACAGTTCCCAAGCTTTACCAGTTTCTAAAAAGATAAAATTTCCCACACTGCTGTCTATGTCCGTGACTGAGGGAGCAGGGGGTGGGATGGGCAGAGGAAGGCAAAGGGGGAAAAACAGGGACAGCGGTAATAGAGTTACAGTAAAAAAATGATTTAAAAAATCAAAGGATAACATTTAAACTTTTATTTGCACTAGTGTATTAACAAAGAATAAAACAAGAGAGTCAAAGGAAGTCTCCCGTGTGGGCCCTCGTCTGCCCACTCCATCGTAGTCACACACTTCAAGTAATTATTACTTACTGCAGGAAAGGAAAATGGCTTTCTCAAACCATTTTTCCCCACCCATCTGCTGTCAGAAAGGTCATTATGATGGAAGACGTGTCTATAGAACTGCACAAAACCAAAAAAACCTACCAAAAGGCCATTGTGTATCCACGGATCAGAATATGAGGTCCCTGTTCACCATCCCAGCGGTATGCCTTAGGTTATTATTATACACACGATTGCAAGAAGGAATGAGAATTAAACTCTGCAGACACGTGCTATGTCCTTCACATACATCCACACATTTGATTTTAAATGAAAAGGTCTTAAAGTCATGTTTTAGCCCCTATTTCCCTATATCCTTCATAGCTATGATTTTGAACTTTACCTTCAGCATGCTGTGTTTATTCTTCTTAAAGGTAGGGGACGTGGAGCTGGCAATAACACGAAGTCGTTTGGAGCATGCATTCTAAGTTATAGAGAAAAGAGAGGTTCCGGTTTATTATGCTGAAGCTGTAAGGCCACGAATACAAAATATGGCTAGCAGTCACCTTGCTTTATTCTTCTTTTAACAACTTACTAACAGTGTGTAAATAAAAAAGCAAACTTTGATTTTTCCATCAGAGCTCTCTGAAATGGATACTAGAACGCATTTAACATTGTGACCAGAAATATTGAAATTTGACAGCTGAGAGGTTAAAGGTCTCAAATTTATACATCAAGGTGTTTGTTCCTGTCATCGTCCCAGCAGCTTGCTCAGAATAACCCTTTTTGCTTACTGAACCTTTGAGAAACAGAGAGCATTAAGTAATACATCTTGGCAGAGGCCCTGGGATTCTACTCCCACTAGGAAGCAAGCCATCCTAAGCTCACTAAAGAATTCTACGCATATAGAAGACATCCATGCAACCCTGGTATTTAACTATAGTGGACAGAAAAAAAAAATCTCCTATTGTTTGGGCCCCCATTTTAATTATGTTAACCTAAAATCCTAGACTTTGCGCTTTGTTTTCTAAATGCATCTCATTTGACACTTCTTTCCACTAAAACTGTATTTGCTGATAACAGAAAATGACCACCTGCACTCTTTCTGAAAAGTCAGGAATATTCTCTCACTCAGGCAAAATTTATCTTCAGCACAAACACTTATTTCCATTTCACCGCCCATTTCAGTGTCTACATCCCAGTTCAGTAACGACCCATCCCGCCCCCACAACCATGTACCCAGACTGCCCTGTCCTCCCCCGACCATTCAAATTAGCCGGATGATCAGAATCCACACTGTTGATATTGAGAAGACCTTAGTCTGCCTCAAAATCTGGACTCTTCCAACGCATAAACCCTGTAGCAAATCTGCAAAATCTATAGCAGCAATTTCTTCAAATAAAACAGTAATGAACTCTAAGAAGAGTTAACACTAAAGGGAAAAAAAGAGACAGTTTTCAGAATAACTCACATGCATTCAGTGTTTATCTGGCCTTATTCTAAACGAATTGAATGTATTAACTCGTTTAATCTTCATAACAATCCCCGTAGGCTTGTGCCTTCTTATCCCCTCTCTCTTCTCTTATAGAAAACAACAAAATGGCCAGGCTTTTTTCAATCTGCTTTAGGATAAAAGTTCTGAGTAATCTGCGACTCACACACCAGAGAGGATGGAACTGGCTCCCACTGCAAAACATACAGTTACTCAGTGTCTTGAATCCTTGAGATCATTTGCAAATCACTGAAGCTTAAAATGGTAAATCCTGGAATACTAGATTCTGCCACCAACACTTTTTACTAAAATATACTTCATTAACAAGCTAATGTGTTATGCCTCCCAGGGATATTTGTCATCTAATAATATCTTAAACCAGAGGAATTAATAACCAAAGACTGAATATGAGGCATCATCTTTATGCAAGGAAAAAAAAGAGGGGGGAGAGATATTTTTGTATCCTTTCAAATTATGCTTGAACAAATAACCATTTCTCCATCTACGAACAAAGCCTTACCTGGCTGAAGCAACACAAAAGAGGCAGACTAGGCTCAATACTGCTGTACCTCTGCTTCCCAATTCTCGGGAGGGAAAAAGGACATGAAAAACCATAATTGAACAGTTTGAAATTAAACATAATAATTTTCACGCATAGATGATACTTGGGAATTGCTCCATTAATGCTGTGCTCACAAGAAAAAAAAAAGTGAACTATTTCTTTCAAACTTGAGCCTGAGTCAGAATAATCTGGATTGTTAAAACACAGATTTCTGAGCCCAAAATCACAGTTTCTGATTCTGAATGTCTACCAAGTTCCCAGGTAACACTGAGGCTGCTGATGTAGGCACCACACTCTGTGAACCAATGCTTCTTGCCAGGGCAGAGAAAGAATGTGCTAGGTTTCCCTGGGTGTTTCGGGATGAAAGAGGAAGCTAATAGAGATTTACTTCGAGCGGTGATACCCAGGGTAGCTCTAGGCTCCAAATATGTACTGAACTCTTATAATGTGCCAAACCCTATGCTAGAGATCAAGGGAAACCTACCGAAGAAAACAGACATCAGTGCATCGTGCTCAGGGAGTTGAGCAGGTGAGGCTGAGCTGAGATCTGCAGGATGAATGGGAGTCAGTCAGCCAAGTGGCCCGGGGAAGAGCTCCCCGCCAGGAAAGGGTGACTGACTGACGCTGCACAGTCAGACTGGGCGAGCCTCACCAGAGAGGCTGAGCTGGAGGCCCCCAGGGGTGTGGACACTCAGATCAGCATCGGGACAAGGAAGAATTCTGCTGCTGAGAAACACAGCCTCCAGCAGGGCACTCAAGGTTGGATGGAGGATGCAGGGCACACAGGCACACACATACACACACACACGCACAAACGCACACCCTCCGTCGGAACCTGCACGAAACAGAGGAGGTAGATGGAAATGATCCCTGTGGGTAAGCCCAGACCAAAGGTGGTCAGTTTATTTCCCTCCAAAGAAATTGATATTGATATGATCTCCCCCAAACCGAAGCAGAAGCACAGAGTGGAAGGGGAAAAAGTGCTACAAATAAATAGCTATTTTATGGGTCTGCCATGAAACACCTGCATAAAAGAAAAAAGGGAGGAAAATCTATTTTATACCTCAAATCTAAAGATTTTACATTCCCTTCAAGTTTTCATATCAGGGCCTGAACTTGTTATTTTATATGGGTAGCTCACTCTTTACAGCTCTCTGATAGAATAAATGCAAGGGGGGAAAACAGGCCAGATGAGTTACCACATTGCCCCTTCCTCATATTTTGTGAAAATTATCCTTCCTAAGACTCACAAAAGCCTCAGACTCTGCGTGATTTACTAGGATGGCTTTAGAAGCCAAAGCTTTTGTAGACCATTCAGCCATGGCATATGGGCTCAAGTTCTTCTCAGCTCATCTACAGGTACCAGATTTATCACTCCTCATGGTCAGAAAAACACAGATACGTTCTGTGAGTTTTGAATGACCTGAGATCACTCTTTCCCCCATTATGTCCTCTAAAGTTTGAATAAATTTGCACAAACTGTTTTAACACCCATAAAACCTATTTCCTAGTTCCCATCTAAGAACAAGCTAATAAGCTAACTGATGTCTTATCATCATTTGTTTCCAAATCCTGAATGGAAGCCCATCTTCTAGGTGCCAGCATCCCTCTTCCAAAAGGCACATTGTCTATTGATGTCCATACATCATAGCTTCCTTGGGTAACACATTTTCCCTCAAGGCTTAAAACTTGTTATTAAGGCACCTACAGTACCATTTAAGCAGTCTGAAAACAAAACTTTCACTAATGAGTATTAAATCTCTTGGGTCAGAGGCAGATTTCCCCGGCAGAGAGAGTAAGAAAAGATGCCATTTTTTTTTCCCCTCTGGCTACCTGATGAATCTCTAACTGTGATTTGTTTCTGGTTTTGGTCCGGCATAAACAAAAAGGCCTACAGCCCCCCTCCACGGTCGCCTGAGCTCACCAACCACCATGCAAACGCAGCAATTTTTCATTATTGATAAAATGTAATGTCATAATGTCATGGCCTTTCAGGTCATCATCTTGGTAAGTCAGCAATGACATTATCGTGTTTTATAATGATAACAAATGGCCATAATGTTTGCATGTAATTTTCACTGGCTTCCTCAGAATTCTAATTCAACCCCATCAACAGATGGAACTCAATAGCAACTTTAGATGTCTACTTCCTTAGATCTGCCCAAGAATGAAAGTAAAATCTGTAGGAATCAAAACTCATAAGAGGTACGAGGACCATTTCCCCCTTTTGACTAAAGGATTTACTTATAGAAAGAATTCTTGTAGCATGTATTTGTACTGCTGAATTTGGGCATGTAAATGTATTAATACATCTACTTGCTATTCATTCATGAACTCTCACTAACCCCTTTCCGTCCTGTTCATGCCTGTGCCTCTCTAATCTGTCTAGTGAATTTTGAGTGCTGTGTTCTGCCTGTTTCACAATAATCATAGAACACTAATTGGTCTAAATGATACGAATCATTCATGGGGCACTTATTTCCATATATTAGCCTTCTGGCTCCCCTCTTCCCTGAGAAAGTGGAAATATTTCATTGTCTAAGTCCAGAACTAAAACCAGTCTTCTTTAGAAAGCCTATTTTTTTAATTTATTGACAACAGAGAGTAACAAATGAGTAGAACTAGAAGATTCACACTTCAGTCCTAAATACACTAAATCTAAAATACACTTGGGAGACCTCAAGAAATAATTTACAACTCATTTAGCACTTCATGAAGGAGGAAGGAAAGGAGGAGAGGAGGAGTTATCATTCACTGAGCTCTGTGCTAGGACATAGGTGTCATCTCATCTTATCTTCACACAGCCCCCCAAACTAAGAATAATTCTCTGCTTTAACTGAAGAGGAAATTGAGGCTCAGGGAGACTACACAGCTAATGAGTCACTCAGATTTAACAGGTCTGACCCCAAACCCTACTCAGACTTAGCACTTAGACTTAGCAGTTCTAACTCTAAAGCCCACAAATATTCCATTTAACAAAACCCCCAAAGGAGCAATTGCACTATAGAAGAAAGAATCAAATATTCCAGCCAGCCCCAAATAAAATCATCTTATATTCAGAGAACCAAAAGATATGAGTAGATTTGCAATGCAGAAACTCTTTATCTTGCCATTAATACATCTATTTGGACTATTACTGGTACCACATTCTCAGAGCAGTCACATCTTAATTGCGTTAATAGCTTCAGTGCATCTATGTGATTTCTCATTGATGTCCTTTCCACATTATTCAGTAGACTTCAGTATTGTCATTGAAAACGGGGCCAAATTAGGTAGTTTCATCAGATTTGTAGGTCAGCAGCCCTTTAGCTGACACAATAAAACTATGTAAAAGAGCATATAATGGTGTTGGTATGAGAGCTTCCCAAGCCTGCTCCAGTCAATCAGAGGAGGCGCTCACTACCTCTCCCACTTAAGATAATGAGCATTGCTAAGGGCTTTACAACTCACAAGGCACTGCCCATTATACTACTGTATTTAAGGAAACAGGTTACTTGACTCATCCAGGTTCGTAGAGACACCAAGTGGCAGGCATAAGACCGAAACAGAGGCCTTCTGGCTCAACGGTCCATGCTCTTTCTATTCTACCAAGGTCTTTGGAACATTTTGGGCAAGTTATTTCTAAAAGCAATATTCAGGGAAACATCGCCTTCCTTCTGAGGGGCAGGCCAGGCAAACATCAGGACCTCAAAACAGTTGAAGACTTCTGGAAACTGAGTGCTGCAATGCGAGAGTATAGAGGAAGGACTTCCAGAGGGTGAGGCTTAACAAGCTACTCTGCCCAATAAACTATATAACTACATGCTAAAGGAGGAGAAAGGCTTTCCTTCATTCCTCCTCACAACAGATCCAGAGGGCTTCCTGTTTGTTCATTCATTTGCTCATTCATTCAACATACACTACTGAGCACGCGCTCTAGGCCAACATTGTGCCAAACACTGAGGGTACAACGGTGAATGAGATGTACATGGATCTCCCCTCGCGGAGCTCACATTTGTGCAGATGAGATAATTGTTAAACAACTAATGTCACGACCATTGATATAAGTGAAGACCAGTTGTGAGGAGGGAGTGTTTCAGGAGGACTTGATCAATCCCAAAGAGTTAAGGAAGGCTTCCTAAGGATGAGACATTTAAACTGAGATTTGAAGCATGAGTTAGTAGGAATCACAAGACATCAGGGAACCAAGGTAATTCTCCATTCTTGCTTCCATTCTTTAGACGCCTTCCTGTTTGGTTTCCCTTGCTTTATTAACCAAATGCCTTGGCTACCATAATGGTTACTAGCAGAATCTTAATTCAGCACTTACTTGATCTAACACATTGACAATTTGGAGACTTGTATGTGTGTAACTTTGACAGGACAGAGAGAGCCTGACTGATATACCTGATGATTTTCTGCCAAGTCGTACTTTAAGTTGTAGCTACTCTGACTGCTGCTACACGGATCCCCCCTCTTTCTCTTTCCTCTCTCTTTGTACAACTCACACTGAACTAGATACCCCTCTGTACACTAAGCCACACAAAACTCCACATTCCCTTCTTTCTGGGTCCTCTCTCTCTTTTGTGTTTTACTATTTTTCTGTACTTACATATTGCTATGGACTGAATTGTGTCCTTCCAAAATTCATATAGTAAAACTCTATCCCCTAATGTGACTATATTTAGAGACAGAGTCTTTAGGGACTTAATTAAGATTAAATGACATCATAAGGGTGGGACCTTAATTCAACAGGATTGGTATCCTTGTAAGAGAAAGAGAGAGCAAAGAGCTCTCTCTCTCTCTCGCTCTCTCCCTCTCTCTCCCTCTCCCTTTTTGAGCATCCACAGAGAAAAGGCCATGTGAAGAAACTGAGAAAGCAGCCTCTGCAAGCCAGGAAGAAGGGGTTGTTTTCCAATAAGGGGTTGATTATAGAGAAAGGAAGCTTTAATACACAGTTAAATTTTTGGTAAGGCTTTCTGGATTCAGTAAACCAAATGTCATGGAAGTCTAAATTCTTGCTGTCCATACAGATACCAAATGTAACTATCTTCCCGTCTTCAGTTGTAAGCACATTAGAGGAAAAGGATCTAAACTTCCAAGTTGATCTGTAGTTCTAGAAAGTAAATTGGAACCTTTCCTTAGGTTAACTTGGAAGTAGACAAAATATTTTACTTAGGATTAAGTAGCCATTGTACAGGATTTCTGACACTAAGTAATCTGAGAGAAAAAGGCATTGCATCAGGCAGTAATATCCAATAATGCGGTGTGACAGACCACCTTAAAACTCAATGACAGTCAACAATAAACGTTTATGTCTCACTCATGAATCAGTGGGTCAGCTGCAGTGTGGTTGATCTAAGGTAGACTCTACGGCAGGTTGGGTTCACACCTGTTCTACCTGTCCCTCATCCTCCTTGAACTTCTCAGACATATTATTCTCATAGCAAAAGTCAGAAGCACAAGAGGACAAGCACAATCCAAAAAGGACATCTTAAGCCTTTCTATAAGCCTTGGTCAAAGCAAATCATATAGCCAGGCCCAAAATCAAAGTGCAGGGAAGTACATTCCACCCACCATAAGGTCAAAACAAGTGATATGGCCATGCCCAGCATCAACGGGGCTAGAAAGGACACTCCTGGTTGGGGGGAGGAGGGGAAGGGAGGAAAGTGAATATTTGCTTAATTATAATCTAATTAACCACAGGAATATTATTTGTAATTACAGTTAAGAAAACTCAGGTCAGTGGCCCAAAATGCAAAGCTCGAATTTAAATCCAAAACCTATACTTCTCCAACATTCACATTCTTTTCATTCATCTGATACCTTCCAGGCAATAGAAGGGAAAATATAAGGAAACACTGTCATATACAGTGGGCCTTCAAAAAATACAAATTCACCCATCATTTTTAGTTTGCATACTAAAGAGCCAAAATGAAATTTGCAAAATTAGAGTAGTGAGGGAGTTAAAAGGTAGGGAAGCTGTGAATACCCATCAGGTTAATATCTCTTCTTTTTTTCACTATCACTGCAGCATTGTCCTTTGTCCAACTCAGCCCCCAAGACCCTCCCACCTGTACAGGCATCTGCCAAACCCCCTCCTTTGGGCCACGGTATAAATAATCTGAGCCCCTTCATTCCCCCACATTCCCCCCAGTTACCTGAACATGTTCTGTCTCACCATCTCAGAAAGAGGTAATCGTTTGTTAACTTTTGATACACTAAGTCTCCTGTGGCCAGGATTCCTCGTAGTGCAATGTGATGCTGTCTGCGGCTGTAAGTAAAGGACTTCCCCTGGAGACAAGGATGTATTCCATAGGAATAAATCTCTAATGGTTAGAGATTAGGGCCTATAAACCAAGATATACACCTGAGACACCATCAGCCATCGGTCCTCCAGTGAAAAGCAGCTCACTTGCATAACATAGGAAAGGACTTTTTTTTCTGTCACGGAAACAAGGCCACCCAAATAAAGAGTAGGATCAATGATCTCTGTGATGTGACTATGGAGAGACACCTAAAGTGCTCTGCCCTCAAAATGTAATGCCATTAGAATATTTCTGAGCAGAGACATGTCCTGAAATGTGATTGGGGGATTATCAATGGATGTATATTTTATCCTTGTTTTTTCTAGCTCCCTTTTACCACAGATAATTGGGAACTGACTGGATCAGGTGGACAGTAAATAGGTTGGCAATTTATTTTTAATAAAATCATATCAACTGCTTATACTCTTCTCTGTCCTCATGCATTCCTTTACACTGTTAAGATAAAATACAACTTACATTGATATGTAAATATACCACTTAAAACAGCCAGAATTATAAAATTAAATAATAAAGCAATGAGAAAAAATCATGAATGAATATGGATACTTACCTAATCCATAAAAAGGAAGGAATATTTAATCATAAATAGGAAGAAAGGCAACTGGGAGGGAAGGAGGGAGGGAAGAAGGAAGGAAGGAAGGACAAAGGAAATGATATTTTATCTTATAAAATATAAAACTATATTATTTGCATCAATGATGAAAAAGATTTAACACTTCTTATATATAAAGAGTACTTGCAAAACAATATGAAAAATAAGAGCACTTTGTAGGGGAAGAAAAGGAAAATTATGAACAGCCAATGACTGAAAAATAAAAGATCATGAATAAACATATGAAAAAACCTGTAACCTCCCCAATAATCAAGGAAGTACATGTAAAAGAAAGATAATTTTTTTCTGCCTATTAAATTTGCAAAGTTCTTTTTAATCATTATACTCAATGTTTATGAGGATGCAGAAAAATAAACATATTTATAAAATACTACTGGGAAACTGGTGTCACCTCTCTGAAGGGCAATTTGGCAATTTATATGCATTCTTATTTTTTTCTATAATAATTTCATCCTTAGTCATTTATCCTAAGGAAATAATTGCAGATTTACACAAATCCTTATTTATAGTGATGTTTTTTGTGTTGGAAACACCGCAATCACTTAACAATAAAGAAAGGTTAAGTAAATGGTGATGGTCATACAGAAAATACTATGCAACCACTGAAATCATTTAGTTGTGGCAAATGGTACTTCCCCAAAAATAACTGCAATGCTATTTCTGGTCCCGTGTGCTCTTCCAGAGCCTCGCCATGGTGGGCTGAACAATGGCTCCCCAAAGATGTTCACGTCCCAATCCCTGATACTTGTGAATATGTTACCTTCCATGGTAAAAGGAGCTTTGCAGATGTGAGTAAGCGAGGATGTTGAGATGGGGAGATTATCCTGGATCATACAGCTCAGCCCAGTATAATCACAGGGTCCTTATAAGAGGGAGGCAGTAGGATCAGAGTCCGAAATAGAAAATATAAAGATGACAGCATGAGAGCAGAGCATCCCAGTCAGAGAGAGATTTGCAGATGCTAGGCTGCTGTCCTTAAAGACGAAGGAAGAGGCCATAAGCCGAGGAATGAAAGCAGCCTCCTGGAGCTGGAAAAGGCAAGGAAAGGCATTCCCCTAGGGCCTTCTTAGGAGTACAGTCCTGCCAACTCCTCGATTTTGGTCCAGTGAAACCCATTTCAGATGTCTGACCTCTAAAACTGTAAGAAAATAAATCTGTGTTTTTTTGAATTTGTGACATAAGTGGTAGGAAACACAAACCATTCAACAGATTTCTGTGTTCAGAGGAGAGCTACTGTGGGCTTTGGATTGGCTTTTGTGAGGCCGTGGTGACTAGAATGTGGCAGAAGGGAGGCTGTGTGACTTCTAAGACTGGGTCATAAAGGTAAGTTGGAGCCTTTGATGCAGCCTGGCCTTTGTCCACAGACATGCACCTGTGGAGCCCTGAGCTGCCATGTAAGGAGCTGGCTACCCTGAAGCCACCACGCCAGAGAGACCACACTAGAGACCAAAAGAAATGGCCAAGAAACCCAGCTGTTCCATCCTCCAGTTGTTTGAACCTTTCCAGCCCACCTACCAGGTACGTGAGTAAGCAAAGCTCAGAATGACAATTAGCCCAATCCGTTGCCAGAGGACAGTTACGTAAAAAATCCTGAGCAAGAATGACGGCCAACCATAGTCAACTCCCACAACCATAAACATAAGGCTAAAAGTATTCTGGTGTTTTTATGCCATTAGGTTCTGGGGTAGTTTATTATGCATCAATAAGTAACTAATACATTAATGATAAACAGAAATGCTCAAACACAATAATATTAAGTGACAAAGTAGTCTATAGGTTAAATGTGCGTCGTGTGTTCACTGCCAAAACTTTGAGTCACCAATCTATGCTGCATGTAGTGGTTATCCCTGTGTGTGTGCTGGGTGAGGAAATTAGTATCTTCTTTCTATTTTTCTATATTTTCATTCTATACAATAAACATGAATTACTTTTATAATCAGGGAAAAATATTTTTAAGCTCTTTAGATGCTGTTACTTCTAAATACAGTGTGACTGCAGGAAACATATGGGTGTATCCTGTGTGGGGACACATGCACACAGGCATTTATATGTGCATATTGAGGACAAAGAGAACAGGAGAAAGGTCACTTGGTAAATCTAAGTAAAAACATGAACCTTTAAATCCTAATTTTATTCCTCCCTTTTCTATAGTAGAGATGGCAACAAGTACCTTATAATATGGGGTCAAATACCTAATCCTTTTAGCCACTCCCAACTCATCTATAATTGACTGATGCAACTGGGTTTGGATTCATTTCTGTGACATGGTTAAAAGATACCTATAGCTTTTCCCCAGAAGGGGAAAAGTAAGCCATCCCTGTTCTACATCAGTACTTTTGAGAGATGGGCACCTGGAATAGAGTCAAGGGTGAGGTGAGGAAGTGGAAAGGAGGTGGAGATCTTTGGTCCCGAGCTCTATTGCATCCCATTTAATTCTCACAATAACACTGGGGATGGAATTAACAGTCCTCTTTTTACAGACGAGAACACTGAAGCTCAGAAAGATTATGTGATTTACCCAAGTCAAAGAGATACTACGTGGCAGAGGTGAATTCTAATACAAAGTTTCTTATCGTGGTAAGACAAAACTTATCTTCCTTTACCTCAGTTCCCTAGTTTCAAACCTCAGAGTTGTTGTAATGTGAATTAAATGTTTGAATATACATATATCACATTATAGGGAACAAGGCCTACTACTTGAGAACACCTTATCATCAGTGTCAGCTGCTATTGCAATTGCATAAATCAGTCACATCAGAAAGCACATGCGAGCACTGGAGACCCACAATTGTCGACTGTACTCATTTCAAAAATCAGTGTCTCACCTTTTTGGAAGGGGCAGCGACCTACCCAGTAGGGTTTGTTGTTCCATGAAAATTAAAGCTGTATCTGGAGCCCACAAAGTGGCAACTTAGGGACCCACCTCAGACGCACACTTTCCTTGCTCTTTTTTCAAATTACACAATAGATCTCACACAGTCCAAGGGCTATCATTAAAAGTCAGCTGCTCTCTGAATGCGTCGATTCTGGTGGCACTGACAAGTGAGGACAGGAGGCGGGGGCCTCCTCCCACACCAACTGATTAGTTCTCGAACATAAATGAGGATGGAAATGGTGCTGGGGTGGGATCTGCCTTCTAAATGCACGGAAAGCCGAGGTTCTTGTCTTTTGGCATTTCCTGAAAGGCCTCTTGAGCTTTCCTTGGCAAGCCTTGAGATTGAGGATACTTTTAGCTGTTTAAACCTTCCTCTTCTAACAGGGGTCAAAGGGCTGGAAAGATCTTCTCAAAAGGATAGAGAAGGAATCATTAAAAGGGAGGAGAAGGAAAGCGACAGAAGGTCAGCCTTTTTTTTATCCTAATGGGTGCGTCCCTGAGGGTTGGGCTCACTGGCCGCATACTACACACAGGCACCAGCTTCTAGAAACGGGCAGCAATTCGGTTCACACTTTCTAAACAGGAGACTCAGAAGAAGCTCAAAGGAACAGCCTGCGGAGGCTGGAGATGAAAACAGACACAATAGAAATCTAATTGTGATAAGTAAATTTCATTGATTGCATTCACTTAAAACAGCAATAGTGTTTTAATAAGCCAGAGAGAACAAATGCCTGAAATCTCTATGTATCTTGAGTGTGCCATAAGCTTATTTCTTTCAACTATAAATTTACCCTAAAACATACTGCTTATTGCATCACATGAAGCTTTCTCTAAGGACTAAATGGGGATTAAAATTCACCTTTACGTGCAACATAAGCACACAAAGGGTGAGGGTTTTCACTGACTTTTAGTCAACAAGCAATAAACTGCATTTGCACCCACACACCTATTCCTAACGCCCCATCTGGTAACATTTCCACGTTTCAAGGAAAGAAATCAATAGCAATAATCCGTGAGGGACTCATAGGGTATATATTTTTTTACCACACTGCCATTTAAAGAAAAAAAATTTTTTCCTATCTACATAGAGCAAAAGAATCTTCTTTTTGTGTGTTTACATGGAAATCCTGACGTTATTATTAGGAACAGAGGGGTCAGAAGGAGAAGGGAGATGAGTCCATTAAAACCAACGTAAGAAAATCTAAACTCGTTTTTTAAACAATACCAGTTCCATCTGAACAACCCAAACGATAATCAGTGCACAAGTTGAAAACTCCCCAATCAGCCCTCCACACTGAAAATTGCATTAAGGAAAGGAAGGCTAAAATGCATGCGGATGCATTTCCTCAGAGAGGAAAACCATCCTGCTCTCAACTCGTAGCGCAGGTAGAAGACTCCATGCCTGAACCCTGAAATTTAGAACGATGTCATCGCTGGTTTTCTGTGTGAGAAGGAAATATGATTCTTTGTTACTGCTCTTATTTATTGCAGACCTTGTCTGGAATCTGGTATTGAAGCCGTGCTTGATGAGTTGCAGCCTTGAACTTTCCCACTGATCAATGCTGGCGCGGCTGCTGCATGAAAGAATAGCTTTCCCGAGGAGCCACTGTCACATGGGAAACCTAGCAAGCTTTTCAAAAAACCAGGCCAGTCTCGTATGCTTAAGCTTCGGAACAGGCCCCCTCCCCCGAAAATATGGCAAATAGTAACTGACCATTTGAAAATTGGAATGTTACAGCAGCAAGAGGTAAGGTCAAAAGCAGAAATCCTCCTTCCTGTAAAATGATCAGGCACCACGGGATGAAAACGTGCAGGAAAAAGGAAGGCTAATATGAAGCAAGGGGACAGGACTCATATTTCTTCTCAGCGGGATGACAAATAAAAAGTTGCCTTTATTTTTCTGTGCAAATAAACTTTACTTTAGGAATTGTGGTAGCAGGCTGGTCTCTCATAAAATAGGTTTTATCTGCTGTGGTGACAACCAAAGGTGGGGAGGGGTTAGAGGCAGGGTAATTGCCATCTTTTCCATTATTTTTGTCAATATTTTTGTTATTTTGTGGCAAGATTGCAGGAGAAGTCTAGACACATGCTCTTAAGAATGAGGGCCAAGAGAAAGGGTTTAATCCAATTCTTTGGCAGTTTGTGTAGAAAGCATGTGTCACTGTGGGGTGGGGGGGGTGGGGACGGAATCTTCAAACACATCCAAGTCAGTCTTTGTGAAAAACCCCGGCCTGTCCACGAGTTCTAGGGGCTTCCCTGAATGGAATACCCATGGTAAAAGCATCCACTGAGAAGAACGTAACTTTTAAGACAGGAGTACAAGCTACTGAAAGCCAATGCCTCTGAAAGAGTCCCAATCAACAACCAAAGCCACGGAAACTGAGACAAACCAAGAACCTCCATCTAATTTAAGAAATGAAATAAGAATGTGATCTGAGCTTCAGTAAGTTTAACCAAGCTACCTTCACCCACTGTGTCCATCTTCCTGGGCTTTTCACGGGTAGTCGTATTCTAAATAATCACTAATCCTATTGTGAGTCATTTACATGCTTCTTTTCATCTCTTTTCCCTCCTCCTCGCACTTTCTATTTCCTATGGTCATGATTTGTGTGCATGGCACACCTTCTACTCCAGACTTCCAGCTGCTCAGTCTAGGTCTTCACTTCCTTGTACGTTCCTGGCTCTGTGCGTCACACACAGTAGACACCCAATGGTTGCTGAATGAATGACTGATGGAGTGAATATAAATATTGCCATCAAAAAGTCACAGCACAAAATCTCTTCTACCTTTTGTTTCTATGTCAGCCTCCCTGTCCCATCTCTGGGCCACTAGACCAACCGTCACACCCACACTCAGCACCTACCACCTAACAGGAAGGTGTTTTGTTTGGGCTTCTATCCCAGTTAACTAAAACCATCCAGGAGTTTCTTGCTCCTCCACCTTTCCTGTCTCTTCCTCGAGCCCAGTTTTCCTGGCTCCAACATTGGAATAATATTGCCGAGCTGTCCCAGCCTCCAGGCCCAAGACGGAAGGCACTGCTGGATCTTGCAACTCCAGGCTTATCCTGAGCAGTGTCGTACTTATCTCCCAACTCCTCCTGCATCTAGGTGCTGTCCCTCTCCCTGGAATTACACTCCCCCTAGATCTAATTCAGACAGCAGCCCCCTGGACTAATGTTTCTCAGGTCATGTCTGGTCCCCCACAACAGGAAGTACCTGCCACAAGCAAACCTCCAGTTTAAACCAACAGATTCAGTCCTAATTGGCAACCCCGCTCCCTGGCCACGTCACCCACCCTGGACCACTGCGAGTGTCAGCCAGTCAGAGAGAACCGCTACACCCCACTTTTTATTCCAAGGATGGGAAGGCAGGTTCTCTGGCTATTGAAGACTAGCTGCTTCTGGATGCTTTGGGAGCAAAGGAAGGGAAAGTTATAACTTACAGAAAGACCATGATCCTGTTTTCTTTGCAAAGACACCATAATCATCATTCAGTGGGAGTGTCTGCATTTAGCAGAAGCCCTGCCCATGTGGTGCCCAGCACTGAAGAGAGGGCATTCATGGTGCAAACCCTGATTTGAGTGGGTAATGCCTATGTGTAGGTTTTTCTTTTGATTACAAATTTCCAACAGGAATATTTCCACATTTGATCCAAAGTCCTTCTGGGTGGTAGGACAGCTCTATTTGGGCTTCCATGTTACCCCTTAGAATGTAAGATACTTCCCAGAAATTGTCATGATTTTTACATACACACAAATGCTTGTATATAGAAATGCTTAGACTGAGATCAACTTCTATGTGTGCAAAGCAGAATGTATGGATAAATATTATTGAATGAATAAACTTGTTGAGTGAGTTCTCAGATTCAGGCGGAAGCAGTCAGCCCATTTCAGGATAAACCATTTGTAACCTCAGAGAAGGTGGTCAAGGACTACTGCTCCCTCTGTGCCATTTGGTAATGTCGGAAGACATTCTTGGTTGTCACAATCATGAGAGGTGCTGCTGGCATCTAGTGGGTAGAGGCCAGAGATGCTGACAAATCTCCCACGTGTGTAAGAGAGCCCTCCTCCCCCACAACAAAGAACCATCCTGCCCAAAACTGCAAGACTGCCAGGGTTGAGAAGCCCTGCTCCACACCCTACATTAGCTCAGCCACCTCTAATGGACCATAAGATTTCCCACCAATGCACAAAAGGCAGGCTCTAAGCCATCCTTAAGAAATATCCTGAAACCTGTGAATAGTGTCTGTTTTACCTTCAGATTCTGTTCTCCTTGTCCTCTGCCCTGCCTCCAGGGACATGAAAGGTGACACCATCAGTCCCTTTCATTTCCAAGAAAGTAACCAGAGAACCAAGCAGAGAGCTGTCTAATGCCTGAGGAGGGGAAGGGAAAGGAGAGTCTCAGAAAAGGACAGTGGAAATAAAAAGTGGCAGCCCAGAGTGTCTCTAGAGAGGGAAATATGCCCTGTCACGCTCACAGACCTTGCCTGGCCCTGGACACCATGCATTCTGGTTTCCTTCCAAACCCTGGCAAAAAAAAGTCAAGTCATAAAGAGTAAGAGACACTGCCATGTAGGTACTACCTTTATCAAACCAGAAATGTGGATCCATCGGTGAAAACACTGAGAGTAACTCTGACTTCCACCCTCTACCCCCGGGAGCCTCGCACGTTGCTCTGGAAGGCAGCTGTTCAGGCTCGGTTATGCCAACGCCCTCCTCACACCTTCTCCTGGCCACTCTCTGTAAGCCTCCGCTTCTAGAAGCAAGGGGTCTACGGAACCAGCCTAGGGTGAAAACTACTGGCAAATGGTGTCCTGGGAAGAAGGGACAAAAACACAAAAAAGCGGTCAAGATATTGACCCACTCTTTCATCCCCACTTCAGGTGTACAATACACTCCCAGTTCACATCAACTCAAAGAGTGATTCACTACCAACCAGCCACGGTAAATCCGAACCAGATCTTCAGGTTCAGCTGGAACCCCTAGAAGCCGGTCCCAGGAGCCATCTTCTTCAGCCTGATAGTGTGCGACTTTAACAGCAGCTAACATTTATTGGCCATGTCCCATATACTAGGTTCTTGACCCTGCACAACTGTTCTCTCAGACAAATCTCCTTATTACCTGAAGACGTAAAATTCCTATTCCTATCATCCCCATTTTACAGATAAAGAAACAGAGGCACAAAAAGTTGAAGTAACTAACCCAGCTAGTTAAGTGACTAAGACATGATTTCGTTCCATGCAATCTGGCTCCAGATTCTTAACTCAGTTCCGCTCTTCGGCTTTAGGCTGTTTCTAACCCAGGAGTACTGAGGCAAGGGTATGCTAACCAGGGGTCAGTGCAGCACAGGAAGTGTGTGTAAGCGCTCAGCCTTCTTTTTCTCATCTATAAAATGGGAATAATAGAAGTACCCGCCTAATAAAGTTGTTGTGAGGAATAAGTTAAATAATACGTGAAGCACTTACCCAGTGCCCGAACATAGTAAACGCTCTAAAAATGTTATCTCTTATCATAATTATTATCAGTTATCACAGAGCTAGTCAGTTGCGGAGTCAGGAAAACTGAGTTTTCCCCAGGTTCAAAGTCTAAACAGGAGAACTATCAAACGGAAAAAACAATACTTCAAAAATTAAATTGTTTAGAAGTGAGCTTTCTCCCAGCTAAAGATAACTGCCCAGTGCACAAATCATTTAGCACACCACAATAATTTGGTGGTGTTAATTTTTTTAATACTACATCATGTCCCTGTTGGCTTCATGGACTTACAACTTGCAGCTCAGGTAGAAAGATGGTGCGCACTTTAAGGATTCAAGGAAGGGATGATAATTACTCCATAAGTCTGGGCTAAATTTAAAACTGATGCTGGAGGCTCATGGTCTGAACATTATGTGAGTTTGGTCCTGAGCCAAAGAATCATTAAACCATGGAGCTTAACCAAAGTGACTTCCAGAGGTCACACAGCCATTCCTCTGTATCCAGAGGGACAGAAACCCACTTTACTTCACTTAGCAACTTGGCATCTTTTGAAAACAGAAAGCATTACACCGCAGCTAAATATCTTCTTTAGCACATGTTGAAAAGATAAATAGAAACTGCGCTCCTTAAGAAACTAATTATCTGCAGTGCCTCCGGCAGTCCTCCAAGTCTGTCTCTTGCTTCAACAGTGTTTGGACAGAAAAGACCCAGGAATACCCCTTCTTCCAGCCTCCACCCACCCTCCAATCTCTCTTCTAGTCACCACCTTTGGAACTACCTCAGCCACCACGCAGCTTGTCTCAGCCTTCAAGACCAGCCAACACCAGTTTTTTGGCTTGAATTCTTCATTGCCGAACAACCCTGAGCTCCCCAATTCGTCAGAATTAGCCCACCGAGGTGGAGGCTGCCATCCACCGCCTGGCCAGCCTGCATCTGCGGGCCTCCCACACCCACCTCTCTCTGGGCCCCTATTTCGACCGTGACGAGGGGCTCTGCAGGGTGTGGGCTACTTTTTCTGAGAGTCGGCCGAGGAGAAGTATGAGGGCTGAGTGTCTCTCAAAGCTGCACAACCAGCGTGGCAGCCGGATTCCCTTCCAGGGTGTGGTGAAGCCTCCCCAGGATGAGTGGGGTGAAACTCAGGGTGCCACTGAGAAGAACCTCAACCAGGCCCTTTGGGTCTGCATGCCCTGGGTTCTACCCACACAGACCCTCATCTCTGTGACTTCCTGGAGAGCCACTCCCTGGATGAGGAGGTGAAACTCATCAAAAAGATGGGGACCACCTGACGAACCCCCGCAAGCCGGCTGGCCCCTAGGCTGCGCTGGGTCAGTATCTCTTCAAAAGGCTCCCTCTCAAGTATGACTACGAGCCTTTGGAGCCTTTGAGGAACCCCTCTGCAGTCTCCTGGTGTCTGGCTTTTGCGTGAGCCTCTGCCTAAAACCACTTGGCATTTTTTAACCACCTGGGTGCCCTCTCCCATGCATTGGACCAAATGGAAACAAAGCTTTCTGCAGGAAAAAAAAAATCCTTATTTTTATATATATATTTCACATTCAATTATTAAAATCTTTTTTTCCTTTTTTTGGTATATTTTATTGAGTAAGCTATTACAGTTGTCCCATTTTTCTTCCCTTTATCCCCTCTGCCCTGCACCACATCCCATCATCCCCACACCTCTTAGTCCATATCCATGGGCTGCACACACCAGTTCGTTGGCTTCTCAATTTCCCACACTACTCCCAGCCTCCCCCGTCCACTTTTTTTTAAATAATAATAATACAATTATTATACTTTCCTGGTCAGTCTTCTAGTACAATTTTTCAAATCCACGAAGTAATAAAACTTGCTACAGGTTTAGTACAGTATCACCTCAGTGAGAAATCTAAGTTCATAATATAATATTTGGCACATAGCACATGACCACTAAGTAAGGAATGAAGACCATGACTCCTGGCAACCCATTTAAGGTCGACATTTGAGGATAATTTCCTGTTCTCCTTATCTGAGTTAATAAGGAACACCTACATCAAGTAGACTGTGAGTCCTTGAAACGTCTCTACACGTAAATTAAAAGATTTCAAGCAGTTATCATGATCAGAATCTTGTTTTGCAGTTACATTCAGCAGCCTATTCCTAAGAAGCTTATCCTTCACTTGAATCTCCATTCCATGCTTTTTGCAATGCCGCCATGTTGCATAACTGCAGGGGTACCGAAACCGTCATGGTCTGGGCAGTTAGACCATGAAGTTGCTCAGCCCTCTTGGAGATGTTTAACGTGCAACCTGCACAGCTGTACACAATAGTTTCTTACAGTTCAGGAACCACTTTAACAAAACAAGTCAACAGGTTGCACTTTCCTGAACCACTCCAGCAGAAGAAGAAGTTATTGGGGGTAAAATTCCTAATAGATATGGAAAGGCGGAAGGTGAGTCTTGCTCCCTGCAGAAAATCCCAGCGAATTTCAAAGATGTGACGTAATGAAAACCACAGATTTGGAGCCCTACTATTTTGAGCTCCAAGGTCTCTTCATGGGTCTAATATACTGGCTGGGGAGCCCTCTCCTGAGACCTTTGTCCTGGCAGCAGCACTCCTGATTCTGAAAAACACACAATGATGTTTCTGCAAAGCCCAAAGAGCACACCCTGTTGTTGGAAAACACTCCAAGCAAATAGCTTTCATTTTTCCATTTAGCTTCACTCTACCATTTAGCCAAATGCAAATTCTGTTTAGTTCCTTATGTACGCTTCTACCATCAACACTAGTTAACTTATAAGAGTTTTCATTTTTCAAGTTCTTTAATTGTATAATTGCAATTCTCTTTTTAAACAAGCAATACTTTTGTTAAACCACATTATGCCTAGAGCATAGTGATTTCCAACTGCATTAGGTGGCAGTCTCTTCTGAATGTCTAATTTGGGCACAATATTCTAACTATAAAATTGGCCCAACAGAAAAGTTCTGATTTTTTAGAAATCCCATATTTTAGGGACGATGACCATTTGTTGCTACCTAAGTTGTGGTTTGTTCTTAAGAGTCATTTTACATCCAAACGTCTCACTGAACCTCCTAAGCATATTAGCATTTATTAAGGATGAAGTCTGAACATCCCTGAGAGGTTACTTAGTCCAGGAACTTGACTTCACGCAAGTAAATATCCCAAATTTATTAGGTCTGTCCAGAAAGTATCCAGCTACATACTATGACAAATAGAGACATTTATTGAAGAAGGTACAAGATACAAGAAACATTGCACATAGGATGATGACACTTCAGTCCCCTTCAAAGTAGGCACCTTGGGACCTCACACGGTTCTCTCAGCATCTCCTGCACTGCTCAAAACACCCTGTAAAATCCTTTCATTGAATTGCTATCAGCTGCACCATCATATTTTCCTGAATCTCATCAAGGGTCTGAAATCTCTTCTCTTTCAAAGGCAATTTTAGTCTTGGGAAAAGTCAGAAGTCACAGGGCACCAAATCTGGGCTGTAGGGGGCCTGAGTCATCTGGGTGATTTGATGTTTTGCCAAAAAACTCTGAGTGAGACGTGACGCACAAATAGGCACGCTGTTATGATGAAGCTGCCAATCACCAGCTGCCCACAGCTGTGGCCTTCTGAATCATCTGAATAGTTTCCACAGAGGAATGTTCACACATAATGCAATATTTGATGCAGATTCATTGCTCTACCTGCTCAGCCATTCTGAATGTGACCGCCACACAGTACACAGGCCCACTCAATAGCACCTACCCCTTCCACTGACTAGTACAGTGACGTTGTCATTGTTCACACATGAGATTTCCATCCCACTCTCCTTGGCTGCCAGATTATACTGATGTCCATAAATGATGTAATTATATTAACAATGGCTGGACTTTTTTCCAGACAGACCTCATATGAGATCTCACTGCTTCTCAGCCAGGAGTGATGACTCTAGAAGAAGTGAAGACACTGAGTGTAGGGTACTGCTTCCACTGACTGGAAAGGGAGCTGAGGAGAGACAGGACATGGAAAAGAACAAAAGATTCAATGCAATAGGGTTTTTATTTTAAAGGTGGAAGAAATTTGACCATGTCTGAATTTGTGAGAAAAAAGCCAAAAGAGGTGAAGAAATTGTCGGCACAGAAGAGGATAATCACTATAGTGCATCCCTGAGTAGGTACAGGGAATAGAGCCCAGGAAACGGTGGAGGAATTAGCTTTCACAGAAGGGGAAATGCTTTCTCTGGTGACTCTTAGGTGCATGGAGAAACAGAAAGATTTCCAAAAGCTGGTCTCTGTTTCCTCTGACCACAGTATTATCTCAGGTGAAACCACTGAAAAGTGGAGAAAATTCTTGGGTTTAACTTACCTCTAGATAACATTTAGATCTTTGTACCGTATCTCACTTTATTCTAACCAGCAGAGCATGTTCTCTTCTTTCACAATTATGCATTACTATTCATTTGCAAATATCTTTACTCAATTGCTCATAACATATCAAAAATTTTATGTTCTCTAAGATTTTAAGAGAAACTGAAACCCATTAGTATTTTTAATTGATGCACTTTCCAAATAGATATAAATATTTTTTTGCCTAAGTAGAAAGATTGCAGTGAGATGATTTAAAGCTGTAACCACATCTCTCTGATTTCTAAAACCCTTGAACCAGAACTTCAGAATACTCTCTGTCACTGTCCTGAAATTGCTCCCTTGAAAGTCACTATTCACTTATTTCTGTCAAACCCAAGTCTTTTTCTCTTGGTCCCTTGCCAGATATGTCACTTTTAAATTCAACTCTATAAGCATTACTCAAGCATCGATGGTGTGCAAAAGTCTATGTGAGTCAATGGTAAATGGCAGTTAATAAGATACAGCCCAAGGCCTTAAGCCATTTACAAACTAAAAAGACAACACGCACACATATGTACACACACTTACATATGCACCACTAACTATATTGTAATATAATAGCTGCTACACAAAGAGCATGAACCAAGGGCTTAGAGAACCAAGGGGAGAACAACTAAGTCTGCCCAAAGAAGATGACGAAAGCCACACAGGAGGGATTGCCCTGGGCCTTGAAATGTGAAAAAGAGTCTGAAATACCAGCTGTTGTGCAGCCATTACAGTGCTGTCTCCTTCATCAGCAACTCCTCTTCCTCTTCCAATCTGCCCCAGTCCCAAGTCTGTCCTAAGTTCTTCATTCTTCTTCATATATACTTGCTCCCTGTCAGCTCACCTCTTCTCATTGCTTTTAATTATCAGTTTGGTGATGATGATGATGATGATGACGACAATGATGACAACATCATCTCAACCTCTCTCTCATGGTCTTTCCCTCTTCATAGGACATTTCCACTTATAAAATGCTACGTCACCCAGGACTCAACAGTCTCAGAATTGACCTCACTCTCTTGGCCATGGTCCTCTTCCTGGGTGAACATGCCTTCCAAGATACTGAAGCCCACAAAGACCACACCCTTTCCCAAAACCCTTCACCTTCTATAACCTGCACAATTTAAATATTTACTGTACCGTCTACAACTGTTTCCCCACCTCACACCATTCCTTTCCAACTAAACTGGAAGTTCCTTTAGCTAAGAACTATATCTACTGTTTCTCTAGAGAAATTTCTCACTCCCATCATCACTACTCTTCCCATTTCCTTACGGTTTAATCAAGGAAAGCAGATGTATACCATCAGAGCTCCCCCTTGGCCATCCTGTCCTTATGGGTGATGTCACCAGTTAGAGACAAAATTAAAATTTGTCTCACAATCCTTTCAACATGACATTTCAGGCCATTGCTACCAGTCCAATGGAAATGGCTCTGGTAGTAATCTAACATTAAAATCTATTATCTAATACCACAATAGACACAGATTTGCTCTTAATCCACATTGGTTGAATTCTGGCCTTCTTAACAGGTAGTCACAAAATTTTTAAAAACAATATTATAATAAATGTAAGTAATCAGCATTAAATGGGGGCCATATAGAAGAGGGTTTGAACTTTCATTGATAATATATGTTGAATTCCAGCTTCCCCATAAAATGTAGAAAGTTGGGGAGAACATTGCCCCCACTCTTACAATGAGGGGAAAACCAGATAATATTCAAAATCATAAATTTTTGAACACACACAAGAGCTGTGGATGCAGAGAAAATCAGTAGCCTGAAACAAGGAAAGACGAATGCCTCCCAAAAGAACAGGACACAAACGACAATTTACGTGGGACCGACAATGGCCACCACACAAGCAGCTAAGGAAAATTCAGCTAACATTTTTAATCAATTTCTAAAGGCAAAGAGTGGGCTGGCATGAAATCACAGAACCTCTGGAAGCCACAAACACAGAGAAATCCACGTCCATTCAGAGACCTCACTGCGCGCTTGTAAGAAAGACTGGGGGTAGAGTGAGAAACCAAAGCAAACCACCCTGAGTGGTACAGGCCTGGAAAGGGGGAGCAGCTGCCATCACAGAAAAGGCTCAGAGTCCTGCCAATAGTCTTTTGCAAAACAATAAAAAACTTTAAGCTCTTGGGGAAAAAGCAACAATCCCAGATACCCTAGAGCACAGGTGAAGACTCATGGCAGCTGAGAGAAAGAATGGGGTGAGGGGGCTCTGTCTCTGACAGACAGACAAGAAACACGACCAGCCCAGACACTGGGAGGGATCAGCGTTACTGAGAAAGCCCCGTCAAGACTCAGGAGCACAAAACCTGGCAACAACTAAAGCCAACCCGTAGAAACATAAGATTGCTCAACCTATCTCTTCAACACCAGGCTAGTGGGAAGAAAGTAGCAAGCAACAGCAGAGAAAAAAGAGGATAAGAGAGAAGCTCTCTGAAGTGCAGGTTCACTGGATGAGCTATAGCCAATGAAGGAACAAAAATACTGGGGGGAAAAACTCTTTAGAAGCCTAGCCCCAGTCTAAACCCAAATTCATGCTAGAGGAATTTGAAGCCTATAGTGCACTAAAAGGAAACACAGCAACAACAAACAGAACACTGATAAACTCTTGACTAAATTCACACACACACACACACACAGGCCTAGAAAAAAAGAGGTATGCCCATTTTGGTCATACATATATTTACTTCAGCCCTTAATGTCCTACACAAGATGTCCAGATTTCAACTGAAACTTATGAGACATATAAAAAAGCAAAGGAAAAACAACACACTGTCCAGAGAAAAAACAACCAAGAGTACCATACTCAGATATGACCCAGATGTTGGGACTATCAGACATGGAACTTAAAATAATTCTGAGCAATATGTTAAAGGCTCAAGTGTAAACGGTGGAAAGAACGCATGAACCGATGGGGAGCTGAGCACAAATGGAACTACTAACTAATACTCCTCATTGAACATCCATACAAAAGTCCTCGACGACACTCGATAACACTGACTCCAGCAACATATAAACATACATCATGTTTAAAAATACATCATGACCAAGTGGGATTTATCTCAGGAAATGTGAGGTTAACTCAGCATTCGAAAATCAGTTCATGTAGTTTACCACATCAGCAGGTTAAAGAAGAAAAGTACAGGGTCATCTCAACAGTTGCCAAAAAACCCTTTGACAAAATACGATATTCACTTCTGATTGAAGAAAAGGAAAAAACTCTTAGAAAACTAGGAATAGAAGAGAATATCCACAACGTGAAAAAAAAGCACCTACAAAAAACCCCGATAGCTAAAATTACATTTAATGATGAATGACTAAATATTTTTCCTTAAGACTGAGAATCAAACAAGGTTGTCAATTCTCTCCACTCCCATTTAACATCATACTGGAGGTTCTAGCCACCGCAATAAAACAGTAGAAATAAATTAAAACATACATATTATATAAAGAAATAAAACTCTCCTCATAAGTGACATGATTGTCATAAGTGACATAATCATCTATTTAGAAAAATATCAAAGATTCTGCCAAAAAACTTCACTAGACATCCATTAGAATGGCCAAAATCTGGAAAACAGACATCAGATGCTCGTGAACACATAGAGGAACAGCAACTTTTATTCATTTCTTGTGGAAATGCAAATGGTACAGCCACTTTGGAAGACAATTTGGCAGTTTCTGACAAAATTAAACATAATATTATCACACAATCCAGCAACCGTGCTCCTTGGTTTTTACTCAAAGGAACTGAAAACTTATATCCACACAAAACCTACACATGAATATTTATAACAAGTCTACTCATAACAACCAAAACTTGGAAGAAACCAAGATGCCCTTCAGTAGGTGAATGGATAATAAAATGTGATACATCCAGACAATAGAATATTATTCAACACTAAAAAGAAATGAGCTATCACACCATGAAAAGACATGGAGGAGAACTAAATGCATATTACCAAGTGAAAGAAGCCAACCTGAAATATCGCCATACTGTGTGATTCCAACTATGTAACATTCTGGCAAAGATAAAACTATGGAAACAGTAAAAAAAAGATCAGGGATTGTGGAGAGAAAGGGATGAATAGTCAGAGCACAGAGGATTTTTAAGACAGTGAAACTACTCTGTATGACACTATAATAGTGGATATATGTGATTACACATTTGTCTAAACCCATAGAATATGCAACACCAAGTAAACTGTAATATAAACTATGGACCTTGGGTGATGACAATGTGTCAAAGTAGGTTCTTCAATTGCAAAAAATATTCCTCTCTGATAAGGGATGTTAATAATGGGGGCGGCTATGCATGTGGAGGCAGGGCTTATCTGAAAAATCTCTGTATATGCCTTTCAATTTTGTTGTGAACCTCAAATTGCTCTAAAAATACTGCCTATTTTTTTAATCCCCACATTAGGATATGTTTATTGATTTTAGAGAGAGAGGAAAGAGGAGAGAGAAACATCCATCAGTTGCCCCCATACACACCCTGAATGGGGATCAAAACTGCAACCTAGGTATGTGCCCTGATTGGGAATTAAACCCACAGCCTTTTGGTGTATGAGACAACACTCCAACCAACTGAGCCACCAGGCCAGGGAATAAAGTATATTTTTTTTAAAAGCAACTAGAACTAATAAGCGAGTTGGGTAAGATCAATGTACAAAAAAATCAGAGACTTCTGGTCAAGATGGAGGCATAGGTAAACACAGTTCACTTCTTTGCACAACCACAGCAAAAATTACAACTAAACTAAAAAACAACTATCACCCAGAACTGTCAGATAATCAAGCTGTATGGAAGCCCGACAACCAAGGAATTAAAGAAATCACATTCATCCAGACGGATAGGAGGGGTAAGACACAGAGATGGGAAACTGGTGGTCCCACACCCATGTGTGCTGAATAAAATTTGGGAGGGATACTTCAGAAGCAAGGGATCCCAGCCCCACACCAGGACAGCCATCCCAGTGTTCCAGTGCCAGGAAAACAAGTCCCCATAACTTCTAGCTGTGAAAACCAGTGGGGATTGGGGTAGTGGAAGAAACTGCAGGCTTCTCAGGCATCTCCTCTTAAAGAACCTGCAACAAACTTAGGACTTATTCAGACTCACTCCCTCTGCATTCCAGCACCAGGGTAGGAGCTGGAAGGGCACCAGTGGCGAGTGGGGGGACAGCTTCTTCCCGGACAAAACTCCAGAGGCAGGCAGTGGCCATAATCCTCTTTCTGAGCCCTTCCCAACATAGAGCCATAGAGCAGCAACACCGTATCTGATTCCTTCAGCCTGGTTCACATGGGTTGCCCCACCCTGGCAATTACCTAAGGCTCTGCCCCATCCAACTTGCCAGTGCACTTTTCTACAATAGGCCATGCTGCTAAGACAGGGAGTGAAAGCAGCTCTACCTAATACATAGAAACAAACACAGGGAGGCTGCCAAAATGAGGAGACAAAGAAACATGGCCCAAATTAAAGAACAAAACAAAATTCCAAAAATAGAGCTAAACAAAATGGAGATAAGCAATCTATCACATGCAGAGTTCAAAATACTTGTTATTAGGATGCTCAAGGAACTCATTGGGTATTTCAACAACATAAAAAAAGATCCAGGCAGAAATGAAGTTAACACTAAGTAAAATAAAGAAAACTTTACAGGGAATCAACAGTGGAGTGGATAAAGCTGGGAATCAAATCAATGATTTGGAACATAGGAAGAAAAAAACATTTAATCAGAACAGCAAAAAGAAAAAAAATCCAAAAAAACAAGGATAGGCTAAGAAGGCTCTGGAACAACTTCAAACATACCAACATTCAATAATAGGAGTGTCAGAAGGAGAAGAGAAAGAGCAAGAAACTGAAAACTTATTTGAAAAGAATAATTAAAGAAAACATCCCCAGTTTGGGGAAGGAAATACACATACATGTCCAGGAAGCACAGAGAGTCCCAAACAAGATGGACCCAAACAGGACCACACCAAGACACATCATAATTAAAATGCCAAAGATTAAAGATAAAAAGAGAATCTTAAAAGCAGCAAGAGAAAAGCAGGGTAACCTCCAAAGGAGTTTCCATCAGAATGTCCGCTGATTTCTCAAAAGAACTTTGCAGACTAGAAGGGACAGGCAAGAAATATTCAAAGTGATGAAAAGCAAGGACCTACAATGTGGATTATTCTATCCAGTAAAGCTATCATTTAGAATGGAAGGGCAGATAAAGTTCTTCCCAGACAAGGTAAAGCTAAAGGAGTTCATCATCACCAAGCCACTATTATATGAAAAGTTAAAGGAGTTTATTTAAGAAAAGAAGATCAAAACTATGAACATTAAAATGGTAATAAATTCACAACTATCAACAACTGAATCTAAAAAACAAACTAAGCAAACAACCAGAACAGAAAGAGAATCACAGGTATGGAGATCATTTGGAGGGTTATCAGTTGGGAGGGGGAGGGTGGAGAATGGGGGAGAAGGTGCAGGGATGAAGAAGTACAATTTGGTAGGTACAGAATAGATGGGGGAGTTAAGAACAGTATAGAAAATGGAGTAGCCAAAGAACTTACATGTACAACCCATGGACATGAACTAAGGGGGGACAGATTGCCAGAGCGAGTGGGGGGTACAGGGTGGAGGGAGGTGAAGGGGTAAAAATTGGGACGACTGTAATAGAATAATCAGTAAAATATGCCTTTAAAAAATAAAATGGTGAAAAATTAGAAAAAATCAACTGTATTTCTATATAATAGCAATGATCCACTGGAAATTGAAATTTAAAACATAATACTTAAAAGGACACACAAAATATTAAATACTCTATCATAAATCTAACAAAATTTTTGCAAGATCTGTACACTGTAAACTACAGAACACTGATGAAAGAAACAAAAAGAAACCAAATAAAAGGGGAGATATAATATGTGGATTGAAAATCTCAATATTGTTAAGATGTTAATTCTCCTCAAACTGATCTGAAGATTTAACATAGGTCCAGTAAAAACTCCAGCAGGACGTTGTGTAAGAATTGACAAGCTGATGCTAAAATTTAAATAGAAGAGCAAAGGAACTACAATGGACTAAATAATTTTGAAAATATATTGGAAGACACACACTACCTGTTATATTATCAAGCCACAGTAATCCAGAGAATGCGGTTCTGGTAGAAGGATAAACCTATAGATCGACAGCATAGAACAGAGGATCTATTGTACATATAGGGTGGGCAAAAGCAGGTTTACAGTTGTTCACATGGAAAACAACACAGTAATTAATAAATAATAATACAAGAATAAACACTGTGTTTTGTGTACTCACAACTGTAAACCCTACTTTTGCTGCACTCTTTATATATGATCAATTGATTATGAACAAACATGTAAAGGTAATTCAGTGGAGGCTTTTTGACAAATGGTGCTGGGCCATTTGGATATCCATAGCAAAAATATACATTTCAATTTCTACGTATACTACAAATAAAAATTAACTCATAATGAATCAGACATAAATGTGAAACCTAAAACTATAAAACTTCCAGAAGAAAACAAAGGAGGAAAATCTTTGTAACATTGTGTTAGGCAAAGATTTCTTAGATACGACAGCAAAAGTATGATTCCTAAAAGAAAAAGATTGATAAATTGAGTATCTTAGAAATCAGTAATTTTGGTTCTTCAAAAGATATGGTGACAAGAATGAAAGATAAGCTATAGACTGGTTAAAAGTACTTGCAAATCTCGTATCTCACATAGAACTTGTATACAGAAAATATTAAAAGGCCTCAAAACTTAATGATAAGAATAGGAAAACAAACAACCCAATTTTAAAAAGGAGTACAAGGTTTCCTTTTACATGGCTGTGTAGTATTCCTTGTATAATTGTCCCACAGCTTTTTTATCCACTCATCTACTGATGGGCACTTGGGCTGCTTCCAAATATTGGTTATTGTAAATAATGCTGCTATGAACATAGGATGCATATGTTCTTTCAAATTAGTGTTTCAGGATTCTTAGGATATATTACCAGAAGTGAGATCACTGGGTCAAAAAGCAGTTCCATTTTTAATTTTTTGAGGAAACTTCATAATGTTTTCCACAGTGGCTTCACCAGTCTGCTTTCCCACCAACAGTGCACTAGGGCTCCCTTTTCTCCACATCCTCTCTAGCACTTGTTTTTTGATTTATTGATGATAGCTATTTTGACAGGTGTAAGGTGATATCTCATTGTGGTTTTAATTTGCATCTCTCTGATGATTAGTGACGTTGAGCATTTTTTCATATGTCTGTTGGCCATCTGTATGGTCTCTTTGGAGAAGTGTCTATTGAGGTCTTTTGCCCATTTTTTAACTGGACCATTTGTTTTCCTGGAGAAGGAGGGTGAAAGGGAAGGATTCATATATAGTTATATATATATAACTGATGAAATATGCCTGTAGACAAATTTTTTGGCCAGTAAGTCATCTAAGAAATTCATATTAGCCTTAAATTTTTCCCAATATCATATCTATTAAAATCCACGGTAGTTTTGGTATTCCTTAAATTACTAATCCAAAAAGTCAAGTGAATAAGGAATTTATTCTAGGCAGGGAAGGTACCATGATAGGGTCAATAAACATGAAAACATACATAATGCATTCTTTGTAACCTAAGTTATTCTAAACAGGGAATCCTGAACGCTTAGTAAATTTCAAAAGGAGCCCAGGTCACATTTACCTGTTTCATCAATGTGAGATGAGGACAAATAGTTCTTATGCCAAGGAGATTTTATATTCATAATTTCCCCTGTTTGCTGTTATCAGAATTTACTGAGAGCCATAAAGCTCTGCTGGTCTACAAATTTCACATACAGCACTTATGCCCATGACTTGAGACTATTTATTGAAAACCTGACAAGCAAATGGCACTGTGAAACAAGCCAGCCACTATCCCGGCACTAAAGAGATTACGATCTCAATAGACTGCATTTACATGGACAAACAGTGCACCATGGTACAATGGACAACAGCAAATGATAATTTAATTAAATTACTAATTCAATTATCTTCTGTATGTAGGGGTATTATGTAACACATACTGGAGTATAGTTCAGCAGCCTCGATAGACTCAGAACATTTTGTCAACACTATGCAAGAATCTGCCTGTTGGGTGGACCAGATTATTGGGTATTAGATAAAGGAGGCAGCAAGGGAGCTGAGAGGGGAATAAATTGAGGGATAAAGGGTAGAAGGAGAAATTATGTAGACAAGCCTATCTAGGAGAGGTAATTATCTAAAAGGCATTTTATTTTGAAGATGAGAAATTGTTAATAGTTTTTGGATCAAGTCAATAGACTTGATCACCATCATGTGATTAAGATGGTGCCAGAGGAAAATTACTTTGCAAGAGTGTGTTTGACAGATAACAAAGGGTAAGGGCCAGAGGCAAGGAGATCACTCTGCAGATCAGACAGAATAGATGGACAAAGAGCTCTAAAGAAAGAGCAGATGGAGCAGAGGATGTCAAGAAGTGGAGGTACAAAGATCTGCTGTACAACACAGCACCTATAGTTAACAATAGGGTATTGTACATGTTAAAATATGTTAAGAGGATATAGCTTGTGTTAAGTGTTCTTACCAACACAGACATACACACAAACACAAGGAACTTTGTGGAGGTGACTCATGTTTAGTACCTTGGTTGTACTGATAGTATCACCGGTGTATGTGTACATCGAACTCATCAAAATGTATACATTAAATGTGTGTAATTTTGGGTATACCAATTATATCTCAATAAAGCTAAGAAATAACTACTTATGCATTAAGAATAAAATATTACACTTTAAAAAGTAAAGAGTGATTGCAGGAAATTTGCATGTTTTTCTATAAAAAAAAAAAGCCTAGATGAACCCCAAAGGGTACAGACCAAAGGAACCCCACAACAGTGAAGATCACAGGGACACTGAAGATGCTCGTGAGATGAGACCTCAGAGACTGAAGAGCACACAGAGAGAGCAGAGCCAGAAAAAGACAAAAGAGAGGAGAGAGAGATGACCATTCCCTTTAGCGCAAGCTTACCCAGGGAAAACTTCGGGAGTCCATTTTTGCAAACTAAAAAGATTTGCAAAAAGACAACGACCACCCCAGGCAAAGGGCTGCCCAAGTCAGGTGTTTTCAAACTCATTTTTTTTTTCAGCTCAGAACCTTTGTTCAAAGGCTATTTTACATGATTACGCAAACAAATACAGTAAATGTAAATGAGTCTGCTACGGCTGAGGAAGAGTGCAGAAGTCCCTGAGCCCCGCCTGGTAAATGCCTTGCTCCACTCCAGCAGTGGCTCATGGAGGGACTCTGCAGGGTTGTTAGGGGTCCCTAAAGCAAAGCTTAAAACCACTAGAAGTTACCCCAAAGCGATGTTTCCTCTCTCCCTTTTGTAAAACATTTCCAAGAGTGCTGCTCAAATTAAACCGGTGTGGCAAATATCCTTAAAAACACTGCCTCCCCAGACACACCCACAGGGCCCCAGCTTATCCACCGACAGAAATCCTGTTCATTCTTCTTTAATTAAATTCTTCAAACATACAAAGAATAATAAAGAGAACACCAATGTTCCTGCCACTTTTATCTAATGGATGTGAGCATTTTGCCATATTTGATTACACCATTTTTAAAGAAATAAAACATTACAGAAGAAGCCCCTTTTTCTCCTCCCCAGTCTCACTTTCCTTCTGCCTCTCCCAAACCAGATAACCACTATCCTGAGGCTGATGTTTATGCTTACCATCAACAACTTCTTCTCTCTACACATGTGTATTCTTAAACCCATGCTTATTCTTAAACTTTGTGTTTTTATAATGACATATATTGTATTCAACTTTCTGCAGCTTGCTTTTTTCATTCAACATGATGTTTTAAAGATCTGTCCATAACGATACATATATATTTGGTTCCCTTATTTTAGGGGCTAAATAGTACTTCATCACCTGGCTATACCACATTTATTTATTTCTCTATTGTGGACATTTAGTTCATTTCCAGTTTTTCACTCTTACACATAAGACTATAATGAACATCTTGTACTTGACTTACTGTGTACATGTTCAAGACTTTTTTTAGAATATAACTGAAGTGGAATTATTCAGTATAAGCAAATGTTGATTTTTTAAGCCTCAGTTTAGTAATCACCTCCCTCAAGAGGGTTCCCCGGACTGAGTGAGCAGAATTAAGTGCTTTCTCTCTTCTGGTCCCTAAAGATTTTGGCGAGCTCCTCTGTCTGGTCCTGCAGTCACCACAGGGGTGTACCTATCCATTTGCATGTCTGTCTCCCGAAATGAGCCATGATCTCCAGAGGGCAGATAGCCTGTATCTAGCACCCTGTAGGTTCTCAATCAGAGCTTGCTAAATAAAAATTGAAGTTAGCTGACAAAAAGCCCTTGGCTGTGTCAGAAATTATGAAAAGGGCACAGATTCAATCTAGCGCATAAGCCCAGGAGTGGACCCAGATCAAGATATTAGGAGAAAGAGATTGAGTAAAATCCAGCGAGAACAAGAAAATGAATCTAGGCCACTTCTGAGTCACTCGCATGGGAAAATTATCTAAGCTGAACACCTTGGAGGACCCCATTATTGGTCAAATAAGAAAACAGTCCTAAAAATAATGAAGACATGAGCATGATGCAAAACCTAAGGCCTGAAGTCATAGATTATAATGGGAAGAAGAACTAGGGGTCACAATAGTTAAGGCTAAGAAAGGTATCAAAGTAATTAAAGGTGTGTGAGTCTTACTTTTTCCCTAAACGCACCTACTTTTCAACTGTGTGGCTTTGTGGGTAAACACTCGGTCTCAGATCTTCTTAACAGACATGTGAATTGGTGTAACCTTATTTGACAATAGCTAGCACAATGATAATTGTGAGCATCTTTTCCACCCAGCAACACCACTGCTAGAATTTGTCTTGTGGATACACATATTTATAAAATCATAAAAGAATTCCAGTGGTAGCGGCTGCAAGCAAGTTAAATGCTCACTGATAGAGGATTATAGAAATTATCAAGTATCTGCTAAATTGAATATTATGTGGCCATTTGAAAGAATACTTTAGAGTTTCTTCTGGAAAGAAGCTTATTCGATGTGTTAAACTGCGAAAATATGCTGTTAAAGAAAGGAGTAAGATAGTATGTGTAAGTATGACTCCATAGCTATAAAATGCATACATGCTGGAAAAGACACTAGAAAATCAACAATAGTTATCTTTGGGTTTTGGAGAGTATAGAAAGAATAGAATTAGCACTCACTTTTCATTTATGTCATTTGGTATAACTTGAATTTATGCATATGCTGTATTACCTTTATTTTTTTTTACATTTGTAAATGTCAAAAAATAATTTGAAATAGATTGTGATGTTTGTCTGTCTTAATGGTTACAATTGCTTTTACACTTTGAGGAAAAGATGAAGTAAAACAGCATGTAACCAACAAATCATGTAGGCAACAAGGTAGGCTGCAGTTTAAGCTGCTTATCTAGGCTCTGAGTCTTTTTCTAGGCTCCACAAAAACTTATAACAGCCCATTCCAACAAGGAATAATAAGAGGACAGTGAGTAGCTGCCTTCCAGAAGAAATTCAGCCTCTGTGCATTGAAATAAACCCTGACAATTCCTTGCAGCTTTTCCAGGCTAACCCAGCTACCACTTCAACTCATTTTATAAAATTAACATTACTAGACGAAATGTAAGGCAATATAGTTCAAGGATACATTTCCTTAATATTTAGGTAAATGGCCTGAATATTCAAGTTGAGGTAGACACTTGGGTTTTACCTTTTATAGATATAGAACAGAACCCATTCGACTCTAATCCAATGTCTTCCTGAGAGCTCCTTCTGCTCTTCCCTTGTGCACAAGCCCATGGTAGCAGGGGCTGATGTATCTCTACGGGATTTGGTGCAATATTTTGTCATTCTGATTGAAATGTGTGCTGTCTAGTCCCCATAGTTTAATTTAGAACAATTAAGGTTCAGGGTACATGAGCTGGCAAAGCACATTACAAACAATGGCTGCAGAATAAACTGCAAATCAATCCACAGTAAATCACCCTGAAAATCCCTGCCAGTGCTGCAGAGTCATCCGGATTCCAGCCCTTCCTCTTCTCCCCCTTCATCTTCACCACAATAAGGCAGTCTCCATTGTTGAGTTTTGTAATGATTTTGCAGGAGAATTCATCCTTCCAGACATAACAACTTCACAATCTTGGGCTGGGATCAGGGGCAAGATAGGATAATATGCTCAGGGCTGGGGTTGAGAAGGGGAAGTTTGCTCAGCTCCTAACTATTTTGCCCCTCAAATGGGGAATACTTTTTCTGTTTCCCAACTCTGATATTGACACATTATGGAAACATGTTGCCATACCGGGCTGACTTATCTTATAGGAGATACTTGCTCTTTTGTCTATCATCATTTGTCTATCATTTGTTCATTTCGGCTCCTGAATGGGCAACTCTTTCCTTTCTCATCCCTCCATATGCATCTGGCCTTTAAAGCTATTTGGTCAGAGAGACTGAGCTGCCCAGATAAAAAATACCTTCTTCAGCTACAACCTACAAGCACACTGTGAACTCACCTTCAGCATCCTTTATTATTGTGTAAGTGGACAAGCGCTAAGATAAGCAGCTCATCCTGTTGTTCCAGGCAGGGACAAAGCAAGGCTGGCACTGACCACATTTCCAAATTCAAAGGAAGTTATAAAAGCACACTGCACCACATCAAAATTTCAAATGTGCATATCCTTCCATCTAGCAATTCCACTACCAGAGGTTTTTCCCAATAGAGCTCTTTTCCCAACAAGACAAAGATATGAATGTGATTATTTCTTGAAGTATTGTATAGTATATTGAAAATGTGATAACCTATCTAAATTTCCATCAAGAGAGGAGTGGATAAATAATACATGATGCAAACATGGGATAAAAACAGCGCAATTCTTAAAAATAAATGTATACCTACATGAAAAGATTTTGAAAAATCCTAAAGTACAGCTAAATTTGAAAATGAATTATAGATCAGATCTAACAGTATGAACATACTTTTATAAGAGACATGTATGTTAATATATGCATTTTTTAAATCAGGGAAAATAGAAATCAAATTTTTAACAATAGTTATCTCTGGGGGTAAAATTTCAGAAGACTACCTTTCTTTAGATATTTTGGTATTATATGATTTTTTTACAGGAAGCATATACTTTTCTAGTCAGCAAATATATACATATATAAATATATATGTATGAAAGCATAATGTAAACAATGGAATTATCGTCTATTTTGCCTCATTTTTCTTTCCATTCAACAGAGAGTTGTTAAAAGCCTGTTGATCTGTTAACTGCTACTGTAGTGGGCTCGGAGAACACAAAAACAAGCCTTCACAGAGGTTACAATATTGATAGGAAGCACCACTCCTCTTCACACCTTCACTATAGTCCATAATCTTGGATTGGCTTCCCAACCAATGAAAATAAAAAATTCAAATAAGGAGCTATACCAACTCAAGATGTTTGTTTTTCCCACAGCTCATCCATTATGGAAAGACAAAGGGTAGTAGCTATTACTCTGTAACTAGGGGCTGGTTACTTGAGAGCCCTCCAGCCTCTGAATGCTCAAGTCTGCTTACTAATAGCAGAACTATAGTCACGAGCATTTTTATTCAGCACACACTATGTGTCAGACACTGCACCAAATTCTTTTCTCATGTTATCTCATGTCATCCTCATAAGAGCCATATGAAATAGTTACCACACGTATTTTTTTTACAGATGCAACAGCAGTGATCTGCCAAGGTCAGCCAGCTAATACATGGCAGAGCCAAGATTACATACAAGCCAAGTCTTCAGACCCCTTAGCAGTGCTGGGCATATAGTAGGTACTCACACCACAAGTGCTCACTGCAATATCTGGTAGTTCGAGTAACATTTGCTAAGCTGTCAGCCTGTGAAAGGAAACTGATGAAGCAAGAGAAAAACAAAACACAATTATGAGATTTGGAAAGTCCATGCCAGTAACCTGTCAAACTCATGATTTATGGAAAGCATTAATGAAGTATAAACAATTCCAGGTGGGTCATTCAATCAAGCTCTGATGGTAAGCCTTCACTGTTTGAAATCTGGGTGGCAACCACATAGAATACTAATTCCATACGGGATAAATTTTCAGACTGAATTATGTTGTAATTATGAACTCAGGAAGGGGGCTGGCATATAAGCATGTATGTGTACTGAGAGTATATGTTGGCTATAAGTCCAGGTCCTCTCACATCAAGCCCTTGTGGAATTCAGGATGCTCTGGATTCAAGTCCAACTTCAACTACAGGATTTGAGCTATGAAACCATCTCGCCTTCTGTTTCCTCCCCAGCCAGTGAGGATACTGAAGTTGTCCCCCCTCACCAAACAATGTGTGGAAGCTGGTACAACAGGTAATACTCACTGGGCTTCGACCTTATAAGCCTTCAGGCTTAATGGCCACCGCAATTTCATCCAATGAATAATCTTCTAGCATCTAGCATCTAGCATCTGCTAGAAACTGTGCTTCAAAACTAAGTTGAAAAGGCACACCTTTACCCCAAAGTAGCTCAAAATTTGCTCAGGTAGCTCAATTCTGATAGAAAGTCTACAGATAATTTCCCAGATAGTACATTTTTAGCGTGCCACTTCCTTAAGAATAGTTAATGGCTGCCTACCTATTCTCAGATCAAATATAAAACCACTCTACCTTTCAAGCCCAAGCATGGCCTTCCCTCCTTTATAAAACGTTCCAGTTCACAGCTGTGTTTCCTTAACTCCGGATGACTTCAGCAGCAGTACTTAAAATCTGTCAGGTCTCGGAGTTTTTCTCAAACCCATGTTGGGCACACAATTGGACCTTAAAGACATTTTGATCAAAATAATAAAATACAAACAGGGGAAGGGGGAATTATTATTAAAATTTTATTCCTATTCTCATAACAAAGTTAGGCCCCTTTTACTTACTAAATTGCTAACTTCTTAAAAGCTCCTGCTGTGTTAAGAACTAAACAGGTCTCCCGAAGCCATCTAATTCAACCCCTTATTCTCCAGATGAGCAAACTGCCACCCAGAGAGAGAAAATGATCTGTGGATTACAAATCTATTCACTTATTTATTTGATAAATATTTATTGAACATCTATCTGTTGCACTCTAGTACTATTCTAGGCCATGGGGAAATTCACAAAGTCCCTACCCTCATAGAATTTACATTGTAATGGGAAAGAAAGATCAATAAGCAACTAACAAATGAATATATGCTATAATTTCAAGTACGGGTGAGCGTCATAAAGAAAAAAAGGAATAAGGACATGGTGGGGTTGGCATGTTACTTTAGATGATGTGTAGAAAAAGGGAGCAGCAAGTGCAAATGTTCTGAGGCAAGAATGAAGCTAGTGTGCATAAGAGACCGAAAGAAGACGTGTTACTGGAGCATGGTGAATGAGGAGTAAGAGAGGGTACAGAACTGGAAAAGGGTCGTATTTTTAGGGCCAGGGAAGATGTGATAGACTTTAGGTTTCAATCTAAGTGTGATAAGAAGCCATTTGCAGAATCTTGAGTATAGGAGTGACATAATTTTATTACATTTTAAAGGATCATTCACTGTGGAGCAATAGGGGCTCATTCATTGATGTGTGGGGATGCAAAACGGTGTAGCTTCTTTAGAAGAAAGTTTGGTAGCTTCTTTTTTTTTAATTTTTTATTGTTATTCTATTACAATTGTAATAAAAGCCCACTTTTCCCCCTTTGCCATCCTCCACCCAGCCCAACCCCTGCTCCCAAAGCCAATCCCCACACCATTGTCCATGTCCGTGAGTCATTCATACATGACCTTTGATTAGTCCTTTCCCCTTCTTTCCACCATTATCCCTCTCCCCATCCCCTCTGTTTACTATCAGTCTGTTGCAGGTTTCCATGCCTCCGGTTCTATTTTGCTCATTAGTTTATTTTGTTCATTACATTTCTCTTATAGGTGAGATCACATGGTATTTGTCTTTGACCACTGGCTTATTTCACTTAGCATAATGCTCTCCAGTTCTATCCATGCTGTCACAAAAGATAGGAGTTCCTTGTTTCTTTCTGCTGCATAGTGTTCCATTGTGTAAAAGGACCACAGTTTTTAATCCACTCATTTATTGATGGGCACTTAGGTTGTTTCCAGCACTTGGCTGTTGCAAATAGTGCTGCTATGAACACAGAGGTACATAAGTTCTTCTGAATTGGTGTTTTGGGATTCTTAAGGTACATTCCCAGCAGTAGAATCACTGGGCTAAAAGGCAGTTCCATTTTTAGTTTCTTAAGGAAATTCCATACTGTTTCCCACAGTGGCTGTACCAGTCTGCATTCCCACCAACATGCACAAGGGTTCCCTTTTCTCCACATCCTTGCCAGCACTTGTTGTTTGTTGATTTATTAATGATGGCCATTCTGACAGGTGTGAGGTGATATATCATTGAAACTTTAATTTGCATCTCTCTGATGGCTAGTGATGTTGAGCATCTTTTCATAATCTATGGGTCATCTGTATGTCCTCCTTGGAGTAGTGCCTATTCAGGTCTTTTGCTCATTTTTTAATTGGATTGTTTGTCTTCCTGATATTGAGTTGTATGAGTTCTTTACATTATTTTGGATTTAACCCTTGTCTGATGTATCATTGGCAAACATTTTCTCCCATACAGTTGGTTCCCTTTTCATTTTGATGATGGTTTCTTTAGCCATGAAGAAGCTTTTTCATTTGATGTAGTCCCATTCATTTAATTTTTTCCCTTAATTTCCCTTGCCCTAGGAGATATATTGGCAGAAATATTGCTACGAGGGATATCTGAAATTGTCCTGCTTATATTTTCCTCTAAGTATAGGGCTTTTATAGTGTTAAAACCTATATTTGTCTTTTATCCATTTTAAGTTTATTCTGGTATATGGTATAGTTGGTGGTCTAGTTTCACTTTTTTGCATGTACCAGTCCAGTTCTCCCAACACCATTTACTGAAGAGACTATTTTTACTCCATTATATGCTCATGCCCCCTTTGTCAAATACTGACTGTAGAGACATGGGTTTATTTCTGGGCTCTCTATTCTGTTCCATTTATCTATGTGTCTATTCTTACGCCAGTATCAGACTGTTTTGATTACAGTGGCCTTGTAGTATAGTTTGATATCAGACATTGTGATCTCTCCGAATTTGTTCTTCTTTCTCAAGATTGCCGTGGCTATTTGTGGGTTTTTTGGTTCCATATAAATTTTTGAAATATTTGTTCTAGATCTGTGAAATATGCCATTGGTATTTTAATAGGAATTGTGTTGAATCTATAGATTGTTTTGGGTAGTATGGACATTTTAATGATGTTAATTCTTCCAATCCATAAACACAGTATATGCTTCCATTTATTTGTATCTTCCTCAATTATTTATTTGTATCTTTCTTCAGTGTTCTACAGTTTTCCGAGTACAGGTTTTTTAACCTCCTTGGTTAAATTTATTCCTAGGTACTTTATTTTTCTTGTTGCTATAGTAAATGGGATTTTTTCCTAGTTTCTCTTTCTGATAATTTGTCTTTAGTGTACAAAAATGCCATTGATTTCTGCACATTGACTTTATATCCTGCTATTTTGCTAAATTCACTTATTAGGTTGAATAGTTGTTTGGTGGAAACTGTAGGTTTTCCATGTACCTATCATGTCACCTGCAAATAATGACAATTTTACTTCCTCCTTTGCAATTTGTATGCATTTTATTTCTTTTTCTTGTCTGTTTGCTGTGGCTAGAACTTCCACTACTATGTTGAATAAGAATGATGAAAGCAGACACCCTTGTCTTGTTCCTGATCTTAAAGGGAAAGCTTCTAGTTTTCGCCTGTTTAGTATGATGTTGGCAATAGGTTTCTTGTATGTGGCTTTTATTATTTTGAGGTATGCTTCCTATACTCCCACTTTGCTGACTGTTTTTATCATAAATGGGTGCTAGATTTATTTTATCAAATGCTTTTCCAGCATCTATTGATATGATCGTGTGATTTTTGTCATTCATTTTGTTTATGTGGCGTATTACATTTATTGATTTGTGAATTTTGTACCATCCTTTCAACCCTGGGATGAACCCCACTTGATTGTGGTGTATGATCTTTTTAATGTATTGCTGGATCTGATTTGCTAATATTTTGTTGAGGATTTTAGCATTTATGTTCATCAGAGATACTGGCCTGTGGTTTTCTTTCTTTGTTGTATCTTTACCTGGTTTTGGGATTAGGATAGTACTGGACTCATGAAAAGAGTTTAAGATTCTTCCCTCTTCCTGAATTTTCTGGAATACCTTGAGAAGGATAGGAGTTAGTTCTTCTTTAAATGTTCGGTAAAATTCACCTGTGAAGCCATCCAGTCCAGGGCTTTCGAGTGCCTGGAGTTTTTTTTATTACTGCTTCAATTTCACTAGTTGTTATCAGTCTATTCGGGCTTTCTGTTCTTCTTGATTCAGTTTGAAAGACTGTATGTTCCTAGAAATGTATCCATTTTTCCCAGGTTTTCAAATTTCTTGGCACATAGTCGTTCATAGTAATTTCTTACGATCCTTTGTGTTTCTGTGGTATCGGTTGTAACTTTTCTTTCATTTCTGACTTTATTTATTTGGGTCCTCTTTTTTTCTTGATGAGTCTGGTTAAAGGTTGTCAATTTTATTTATCTTTTCAAAGAACCATGTCCTGGATTTATTGATCCTTTGAATTGTTTTTTTAGTCTCTGTGTCATTTAATTCTGCACTGATCTTGATTGCTTCCTTCTTTCTACTCACTCGGGCTTTGTTTGTTCTTGTTCCTCTAGTTCCTGTAGATGTAGGGTTAGGTTGTTTATTTGAGATTTTTCTAATCTTCTTTATAGGCCCATATTGCTATGAACTTCCCTCTCAGGGCTGCCTTCACTGTGTCTCATAGGTTTTGGGTTGTTGGTATTCAATTCATATGTTTCCAGATACTCTTTGATTTCTTCCTTGATCTCATTGTTAACCCATTCATTATTTAATAAGATGCTATTCAGTCTCCATGTATTCGAATATTTTTGAGTTTTCCCTTTGTGGTTGGTTTCTAGTTTCAAGCCATTGTGCTCTGAGAAGATATTTCATATGATTTCAATTTTATTGAATTTTTTGAGGCTTATTTTGTGTCCTACCATGTGGTCTATCTTTTAAAATGTTCCATGTGCATTTGAAAAGAATGCATATGTTGCTTCTTTGGGATGGAATATATCAATATGAATATATCAATTAAGTCTATTTTATCTAGACTCATTCAATGCCACAATGTCCTTGTTGATTCTTTGTTTGGAAGATCTATCCATTGTTGACAGTGAAGTGTTAAAATCCCCTATGATAATTGTGTTGCTCTCAATCTCTTCCTTGAAGTCCTCTAAGATTTTCCTTATATCTTTAGGTGCTCCCATGTTGGGTGCATATATGCTTACAAGAGGTACATCCTCTTGTTGGACTACTCCTTTGAGTATTATGTAGTGACCTTCTTTATCTCATGTTATGGCCTTTATTTCGAAGTCTATTTTTGGCTGATATAATTATTGCTACCCCAACTATTTTGTCATGTCCGTTTACTTAGAATGTTTTTTTCCATCCCTTCCCTTTCACTCTGTGTATATGTGTATATTTTTTGTTCTGAGGTAGGTCTTTTGTAGGCATCATATGTGCAGTTTTTGTTTTCTTATCCATTCAACTACCCTATGTCTTCTGATTGCAGCATTTAATCCATTTACATTTAAGGTTATTATTAATAGGTACTTATTCGTTGACATTTTTTCCCTTTGTACCTATGTTCCTCTATCTCTCTCTTTTTCTTTGTCTTCCTAAAGCAGTTCCTTAGCATCTCTTGCAATGCTCATTTGATGGAGAGGTACTTTTTTAGCCTTTTTTTTTTTTGGTCTGGGAAGCTCCTTATTTCGCCTTCCCTTTTTAATGAGCGCCTTTCTGGGTACAGTAGTCTTTGTTGCAGCCTTTGCTTTTCATCACTTGGAATACGTCATGCCATTCCTTTCTGTCTTGTAGTGTTTCTGTTGATAAATCAGCTGATAGCCTTATCAGAGCTCCCTCGTATGTTAGTAGCTGTTTCTCCCTTGCTGCCTCTAAGATCCTCTCTTAGTCTTTAAATTTTGCCATTTTAATTATTATGTGTCTTGGACTGGGTCTCTTTGGGTTCATCTTGATTGGGACCTTGTGTGCTTCCTGGACTTGCATGACTTTTTCCCTCACCGAGTTACGGAAGTTTTCTGTCATTACTTTTTTAAACAGGTTTTCTATCCTTTGCCCCTTTTCTTCTCCTTCTAGTATCCCCATTATGCAAATATTATTATGTTTTATGTTGTCCCACAGCTCCCTTAAACTACCTTCATTCTTTTTTAATCTTTTTTCATTTTGTTGCTCTGTCTCAGTGTTTTCTTCTACTTTGTCTTCTAACTCACTGATTCAATCCTCTGCTTCATCTAGCCTGATTTTAATTCCTTCTAGTATATTCTTCACTTCAGGTATTGTATTCTTCATTTTCTCCTGGCTCTTATTCATAGTTTCTATGTCCTTTTTCATGCTGATGTAGTCCCCACTAAGTTCCTTGGAGCCCCCACAGAGTTCATTGTAGTTCTCACTGAGATCCTTGATCATACTTATAAGCATTAGTTTGAACTCTATGTCTGATGGATTGCTTGCCTCAGTTTTATTTGGCATTCTTTTTGGGGATTTCTCCTTTCCTTTAGACTGGGTGTTGTTTCTTTGTCTCCCGATTTTAGATGGCTATTTTTTGTTTGTTTCTGCATATTAGATTGATCTGTTTTGATTCCCTGTCTTCATGGGGTGGCCTTCTGTGGTAGGAGACCTGTGGGACCGAGTGGTGCCGTCTCCTTGATCTCCTGAGCTGGATGCTCTTGGGATGCCCTTTATGGCATTTATGTGGGCCTTCTTGTTGTAATTGGGTTTTGGCTGGATTTTTCCCTCTGGCTGGCTGGCTAAGAGTCACACCACCCACCATGCATCGTATGCTATTACACAGGTGCAGACAGTGCAAAGCATCCGCTGTACTGCTTGGCCTCAAAAATTCATATCGACTGAGATTTCCTTGATTGTTCAGGTCACTTGTTGGAAGACCAGCTAAAAATCCATGCTGGGAGCACAGGCAAGTGGGTTCAGCTTCCACCTACTTGGCTGCCATCATCCCCCTCCTTCCCTTTTATTCCAGTTTCCAGTTTCTTATAAAACTACTCACAGGAAACAAATAAATAAATAATAAATAAAACTACTCACATGATACAGCAATTTTGCTCCTTGGTATTTATTCAAAGTTATTGAAAACATATATCCACACAAAAATCTGAACATGAATGTTTGTAACAGTTTTACTCATAACAAACAAAACCTGGAAGAAACCAAGATGTCCTTCAGTAAGATGAATAAACTGTGGCATATCCAGACAATGGAATACTATTCAACACTAAAAAGAAATGAGCTATCAAACCATGAAAAGAGAGGGAGGAAACCTAAATGCATATTACAAATGAAAGACACCATTTTGAAGAGGCTGCACATTGCGTGATTTCAATTATATTACATTCTGGAAATGCAAGACTATGCGGAGAGTAAAAAGATCAGTGATTGTCAAGGGTTAGGGAGAATGAGGGATGAATAAGAAGAGCATGCAGGATTTTTAGAACAGTGAAACTACTCTAATGCTACAATGGTAGATACATGTCATTATACATTTGTCCAAGCCCGTAGACTGTGCAACACCAAGAATAAACCCTAATGTAAACTATGGACTTTGGGTGATAATGATGTGTCAGTGTAGGTTTGTCAGTTCTAACAAATGTGCCACTCTGGTGCAGGATGCTGATAATGGGGAAGACTATACATGTGTGAGGGCAGGGGGGTGTGGAAAATCTCTACCTTTCTCTAAAATTTTGTTGTGAACTTGAAGCTACTCTTTAAAACAACAAAGTCTGTTTAAAAAAAAAAAAAAGGTTATTCTGGCAACATTAATATCGAAAATAAAATAGAGACTAATGATGGTAGAATCAAGGAAATCAGTGAGGCGGCTACTGCTAGCCCAGAAAGGAAACAAAAGAAGCCAGTACTAAGATAGTGGTAGGGGAGGTTACGAGACAGGGTCAGGATTGAAGTATATTTTGAGGACAGAACTGACAGACAGGCTTGTTGATGAATTAGACATAAAACATGAAGGAAAAACAGATCTTGGACCTGATGATGCCGAGAAAAGAAGGCTGAGGGAAAGAAAAGAGATTTGGAATGAAATAAAAGTCTCCGCTCTGCACATTATAAGTCTGAAAGGCTGTTTTAGACACCTGGGCAGAAATGTTTAGCAGTAGCTGAATGTAAATATCTAAGATTCAGGGCACTCTTGGGGCTAGAGATATAAAATAGGGAATCACCAGCTTATAATGGCATGAAAAGCCATGGAACTAGATAAGATGACCAGTGAGATTAGATAGTAAAGTGAAGAGCCATGAACTGAACACTGTCCCCAGGAGCACACCACCATTTAGAATCCAATAACAAAATATTGACGAGAAATAGCATGCCAACATGGAAGCAGACGGGATTTAAAGGGACAGACAAGAACGCAGATCCTCTGCAGCCAGCATCCTGAACCAGGAACATGTAGTCTTGCAACAGAATACTGAAATGCTACAGCCTCAGTTCCTTACTTGTGAGTATCAGGATGGGGCACAGACCCACCTGCCAGCGCCTTCTCAGGGCTAAGCCGATCGTGCTTACATGCTTTGGCTGCAGCCTCCTGCCCAAAATGAAAGAAAGATCTTAACTACAACAGTAAGAATGCTGCCCAAACATTCATGACAAGTTCCCAGTACCAGACCATGGTACCAGACGCGGCAGGGGAAGAGCTCATTAGGTAGAGCATAAGGTAATGCCTTTGGCTTGGGGAAGTTGGGACCTTCCACAAGTAAAATGGGCCAAATCAACATGAAATGCTGCATATCAAACACTGTATTGGGTACTCTAGGGCAGCTACCTAGATACATAAGATAAACCCCAGATCTTCACGGAGATGCCAGTCAAACGGGCTTGAGGAGAAAGCGGCTAAAGCTGAACGCCGAACCTGGGAATGCGGGACAAGAAGCCTCGCCGCACATTACCTTCACCTGCCTTCACCTTCCTGGAATCTAACTATGGAAAGTAAGTTGGGTTTTCCACCGTGCCATGCTAAAACGCATCTTAGAGGTGCGTGCCTGAGAAAGTCCTGGAGCAAGCCCCCATCTCTATCACCTGCTTCTGACCGTCCTGGCCTCCTGTCATAAAAACTGGCAGTAGCATGCCAATAAAAGTTGTCCTAACAGCAGAGAGGATAAGGAAGTTCCAGGAAGAAATAAGAATGATTCTCACTGCTGCTTGATTGGCACCCTTAAAAGTCTGGTATTTTGAGGCTCTCTACCCCTTTTTAAGGGTGCTTGGATTCTGCTCCTGAATTTTCGGACATAAAGGATGTTCTGGCACTGATTTCATTTTAAAAAATAAAATAAGTAGTATTACATCATACATTATTGCATTTCCATGGGGCAAACACCTATCCTGTGTACCTGTCTCTCCAATCCTTCACCTGTGGCAGGCATCACTAAGCGATCGTGATACGCTCCTCTCCTGCATCAGGATGCAGCCTCAGAATCCTTTTCATCACAGCACTGCAGGCAGCACTATTAATCAAAATAACCATGTGAGGTGAAACCTGTTTCCCATCTCTGGCATTGTAGTTAGCAGCAAAGCATTTAGAATTGTACACAGCTCTGAATCCTGGTTCTGTCAGGTTCTATCAGCAGTTTCACTGCTTATTAGGTGGACACAAATTTGGACATATTAACTAAACCTCTCTAAGCCTTCATTGTTCAGAGGAAAAGCTTGTGTTCCTAGAAGAGCTTAGGATGAGAGGACCTATTTGGATTGAGAGGAGTCAGCAAGACTTCCTTGAAGAAGAAGTGCTTGAGCCCTGCCCGGGTGGCTTAGTTCGTTGGAGCATCGTCCCATACACCAAAAGGTCGTGGATTCAATCCCTGATCAGGGCACATTCATAGGCTGTGTACTTGATCCCCAGTCAGGGTGTGTATAGAAAGCAACCAATAGAGTTTCTCTCTCACACTGGTGTTTCTCGGTCTCTCTCTTTCTCTCTCTCTCCTCCCCACCCCCCTTCCTCTCTCTCCAAAATCAATAAATATATCCTCAGGCAAGGATTTTTTTAATTTTTTTTAAAGAGGGAGCACTTGAGCTGAGATATGGGGGAGGATGGGAGCACTCTCACTTCAGGGAGGAACACATTGCATGAGAGAAGGTCCATGAGAACAGAGGACAAAAATCAAGCAATCAGCCCTGACTCATGTAGCTCAATAGGTCGGGTGTCGTCTAGCAAACCAAAAGGTCGCTGGTTCTATTCCCAGTCAGGCATATGCCTGGGTTTCAGTGTTTCTCTCCCTCTCTTTCTCCCTTCCTTCCCCTCTCTCTAAAAATAAATAAAGCAAGCCTTTTTTTAAAAAGATCAAGCAATCATCAGGCAAGGGCCAGACTACATAAGGCTTTTATGTACATATTAAGAATTCTGGTCATTGTCCAAAATGCCATGACTGACCATACAAAAGATAAAGGAGGGTCGCCATATGATCAATTTCCAGTCTGGAGGACATTTCCACTGTCTCTCCTACAGTGAATCTCCAATCAGAGGGAGAAAAGGGTTGAGATGAAAAGGCCAGTCAGGAGGTAACTGCAGTTACCTTCTTTCAGAGGAAAGTTGTGGTAACTCAGACTAGGGGGGTGGCTTTGAAGACTGGGAGGAGTGAAGAAAACTCGAGTTCTGTGAAAGGTTAGATTGAGGAGGGCTTAGTGATGAATTGAGGGAGAGATAAAGGATAATGCCAGAGGTTTTTCTGAGCCTTCCAGCTGGATGACGGTGGCATTAACTAAGACAGTGAACATCAAAGAAGAACGGCTGTTTTTTGGGTTTTGTTTTGTATTTTTGTGGGAAAATATTTGCAGATTCAAGTAAAAGCATTAAACAGGCAGACAGATAAATAAATCAGCCTTGCTGGCATATTCAATCAATGCATGAACTCTCACATAGTCCCATCAGAGCCCTCCAGATTACCGACTGAAGAAAGAGCCAGCTGATTCTCCCAGCCCGGCCTGGGCATACGATACCCAAAGCAGTGCCACCTACCTGAAAGTCTACCAACACTAAGCACGCTTGTCCTTACTGCTTCTGCCCAGGGTCTGAGGCTGAGAAACTGGATCCTGGAATCACAGGAGATGAGAAGAAGATGTGAAGATCATCCAGCGCCACTGCCTCGCCATGTGGAGATGTGTTGGGATGAGCCAGTTACATAGACAGGGTGCTAGCCTCGGAGAAGTGACACCTGGATAATTCCTACCCATTAACACTCTGCTGACCACATTTTACAGATTTGAAAACTGAGGCCCTCAAATTGAAATGACTTTTCCAAGGTTATAAAGGGAGTTCTTTGCAAAGCAGGGACATAAATTCACATACTCCCAAAATTTTACAGCATTTTCAATTTTTCAAAAGTGTTTATGTCCACAATTATGATAATGGGTATATGGAAGAGGTTTTAGCAAATCTATGAATTTAACCCCCATCCAGACTTCTAGTTTTACTCATTCATTCACCATCCACTGAGTGTCATACTGTCAGATGCAGGGCCAAAGAGAAAGGTTGGTGTAAACTCAGATCTTAGTTAACCTAAGGACTGGTTAAAGGGCTTGGCTGTATGGGCAAAATACAAAGTTTTGAAATTTCAATCACATTTGTGGAAATTTTAAAATATTTTCCAGTTTTCTAAAGGTAGTCCAAAGCTCCACACAAGAATTCACTTTCACCAAATGATTTGTCACTGTGAAGCCAAAGTATAAAAGCTCAAGTAGCCACAGGGATTTGATGTTTACATGGGAAAAGAGCGCACAAAAGGTGTGATGCTTACCTGCTCTCTGCAAGGACTGTGCTTCCTTGCATGGGATCAGAAAAATCGTGTTCCACAGGTAACAATGGCCGTGTCTCATCAGGGTCACAGATTCAGTTCAGTGACGCCTCCGAAAGGGCAGATCTCTATCAGAAACAACCAGGTAAACTTGAGCCCCTCCGACATCTGGTTTTCAGCATAAAAACAGGACTTCTGGCACTAGATACTGCTTATATAGGTAAGGGGTCGTCATTTCAACTCTGCCTGGAGCCAGCCTTTAAAAGGTGAATAAAAGAGAAGAGCAAAGAAGAAGACTAACTGGGGCTTTCCAGACCTTAAGCTGCCATCATAGGTTGGGTTCTGCATGAACTTCAGACTCCTTGTTCCTTTCAGCCCTCTCTGTAGGATTACTTATGTTGTCATCATCTAAGTTGTAACTAAATGTCACAATTTACAAGTATGTTTAACCTTCTTACTATACATGAATAACCTACACAAATTTGGGACCAAAATGGATAAGTCTGATAATATAAAATGGATGGAACATTGTGCAATCATAAAAATTAAAATTATGAGAACTGGACAGCAACCTGAAAGTGTTTATGATATTATATTAATAAAAGAATGCAGACTATCATATATGCTTTGATTATGACTTGTGAAAACAGGTTTGCATTCAGTACAATTAGACATATAAATGGCATATTGCTGTTAGTAAACAATAAAGTATTAAGATGAAAGAATTAATGATTAGTAGGAGAGAGGATATTTTTTCAGTTTTCTATAGTGTGGTTCGTTTGAGGGTTTTTTAAATTATTTTTTGACAGGGTGTGAACTTGATGTGGTATAGTGAAATAGTCCCCACAGGAAGCAGGTGAAAGAAGGGAATCCTTTCACTTTTTCCTTTGTACATGTGACTGTAATCATTACCCATCCAATTTTAGCCACTAAAAGGCAGAAGACACTTATGTGAAACGCAAGTCTTGACGGAAATTGCACTGGGAGTGGCTAACATCCTTGGGTTCACGTACACCAGTAGAACCTGTGCAGTTTTTATAAAATATGGATTTGAATGCTCACCTGGACATTTCTTTCAAATCCTTGCCTGTTAAGTGGGAAGAAGGAGAAGGAAGGAATGTTTTCTGAGTGCTTACTATGTACCAATCTCTGGGCTTGGTAATTTTTCATACATCATTTCATCTAATCTTCACATCAGCCCATGAGACAAGTATTAACCTTCAGTTTACTGGTAATACAATGAGGCTTCAAGACATTAATTAAAGTATTCACAGTCAGACAGCTAGTACGTGACCAAGCCCGGGTCCAAAACAAGAATTGTCTGTCCCCAGAATCTGCTCCTTTCTTTCTGAATATAACCTCCCAGGGACTGAATTCACTAATGGGGCAGCCTCACAGTGGGGACTGATAAATATTTGCTGAATCAGAACCTCACTATTCCCATCAAAACACTATGAGCTAGTTTCTTTAGCTCCCTTGACCAAGCCAGGGAAAAGAGGTTTTCCCTTTCCCACTGAGTGAGCTTCTGCCAACCCATTCCATGGAGGACAGGCACCCACATGCTTCTGGAGGGTGGGCGGCAGGCCTCTCTGCACCTGGGCAGAACAGCAGTCTGGAGGGATCCTGTTCATGAAGGTGCCTGAGTCAGGGACCCATCCCCAGCTTCCCTAGGATACGGGTCCTGAGCATTCTCCAAGGCCAACAGGGGGCTGATGCGTGGCCTTGGATAAGAAATTCTGTACTATCCAGTTAGAGCAGAAAGAGGACTCAGGGAAGACAAGGAGGAGGGAGCACTGAAGGAGTGGAGGGAGGATGTCAAAGCGCTCCCTCTTCCTCTCTTTCATTGCCTCTCCAGCCAGTCTTTCAATGGTCCCAACAGGGAGAGTGCGGCCCAGTTCTGGTCCCCTTTTAAAACTGACTCCTCATTCCAATCCAGCATTGCTCCACAGAAAGCACATGAAGGTATTTACTATTTTAGATCTACCATCATTGCATAAATAGAATTGGTCTTTTCTTCCTCCTTTTGTTCACCGTGAGGTGGGGATGATTTTCCTTTTTAATATTACCAAGACCATTTTTTCCCTCAAATGCAAGAAAAGGGTAGGAACATTAACAACCCCAAACTGTTCCAGAATATAGTCTTTTCACTGGCCTTTTCCCATGACAATACATTTAAAGGCTCAGATAGAGAGCTGAATTAAAGATAGACACTTCTCTAGTATTTTGAAATCATTATGAGTTACAATCCTTTTGATGCAAAGGGTTTCTTTTTATAACCATGATGTCTTTTATGTGGATAGTAAAAAAAAAAAAAAAAAAAAATGTTCATGGTAACAAATGCACCAGGAAAAAAAAAGGTTAGAAAAAAATGGAAATCCTGTTTGTGTCCATAGGTGAATTGTTGCTGTGAGGCGGCTGCAATTTGACTTTGTACAAAAAGGGTCACTGAACAGAAGGTCAGGCAGCTGGCCATTTCCATCTCAAAGATGCTATCAAAAGGCCAAGAGGCAGCTCACCCAGCAGCCCTTTAGCAAACAAGATTTTCTCCTCTCTCATTTATGATTTTTTTTTTTTTTTGCCCAAATAGTTTAGTGAGAAAGGTCCCTGATCCATTTCTCCTGAATACAAGTGACTTGTGTGAGGCCTGAGGAGGGCTTTAGCTTAAGGAACTGGAAGAGTTTTGAGTGCTAAGGAGCCATTTGGTGGCCACTTACCAAAGGTTTTGCAGCGAGGTAATAACTCAGAGCAGAGCCCCTTCGTTCCAGGCTGAGACAAGTTGGGAAGGTAACTCCTTTATTGAGAATTATGTCTTCTCACATCTGCAATGAGAGAAATCGGTTTTATGAATACCTCACTTATGAATTAAGAGTCACTTGCAAAAACTGAGGGAGAAAGGTACAAAATTTGGGAAGATTATGATTTTGGTTGAGCTTGAGGTCTTAGGAGTAGGATCTGACCTACCTAGTAGCTATTTGCCAGGCAAAATAATGCTGGGAGAGCTAGAAATTACAAACTCTAAATTTCATGAGCTCATGTGATTTAAACACAGCAAGAGTAGAAGGCAACCTGGAAAATACAAGAGCAGTCACTCGGCCCAATATTGCGCACTGCTGAAATCCCTTGTGGACGTTACTAAGGGCAGGTCTCCAGTCCCCACAGAAAAAGCAAATGCAATGGTTACCACTAAAAGCACCACTCTTTGGTCCGCCCGTCAGAGAGACCCGGGATAGGCTGGACCAATGCTAAGAGAGTCTTGGGCCAACTTGTGATCAGAACCATCAGCCCGCGGCCAACCCAGCAGACAGACCAATACTAGCGGTGCCAACGGTCAAAACCAGGGAAGTCCCATCCTTCGACTGGTCCTAGAAATGCACACAAAAGCTAAGAAAAGGTCAGGAACTGCATAAATGCAGAATCCGGTGACACAAAGAGCAAGGGCGGATGAAAAATACAAGGTCCACGATAATTACTTTAAAAAGGGTGTTTGGCGGAACAGGGCTTTGCAGTATGAGGAGGGATGGTATCCAGTGAGGTCTCAAGATAGAGGCCAGGTCAGGTACCTGTGGGGTGTAATGTTCCCCCAGCTGTCTTTAAGAAGCCCTCATGCTTTGCCATCTTTAACCCTTTCTCTGTAAAATGATACAAATGGTTTCCCAGCTGGTCCTTTTACCCCCACAACAGCATGAGCCATGAATGACCCTTCCCCGATGACCAGCCATTAAGGGCACAGAGCAGCCATGGAAATCTCACAGAGGTCAAGGTGGGGTCTGGAAACAGCCTCCTGGGAGGGAACGCCAGCAACTTCTTTGCTGCTTTGGCCATGCTAGTGAGCTCTGTGTCCAGTGATAAAAATAATTCTAATAATCTTGTAGAATAAATGAAAAGGCATAACTAATAGCGACTCTGTTGTGAGCAAACAAAACAAAAATTTTAAAACAAAAGTATCTGTTTTAAAGATATACTTAATACTATGAGGGAAAAGTATGATTGCCCCCAAATATTCTAGCAGTTTTAATTGAGTGCTCCCTAAAATCTAATGGAATGAATGACACTGACTTTTCTTATCATTTCATCTTTCAAAGTAACCCTTATTGAAGTCATTGTATGCTTACAAGGGCAAAAAGGATATCTCCTCTTGCCCTTTACATTTTTCCAGAAAATTTCTGTCTCCAGTGCTTAGGAGAAATGTCTGCTGGCAGGAAGGAAAAGTGAGGGGATGAAAAGAAGGAAGGGAAGAGAAGGGAGAAAAGAAGGAACAAATGGAGAGAGAGAAGGAGGAAGGGAGGTAGGGAGGGAGAGAAAGGAGGGAGAAATGGAGGAAAGGAAGGAACAAGAGGAAGGGAAGGAAAGAAGGAGGGAAGGAAGGAAAGAGGGAAGTGAGGGAGAGACAAATGTATTGGCTGCTGCTTCAAGAAGCAATCACTGGCATCTGTCAGAACTCCCACTAAATGAGGGTCTATCTTATCAGGTGTTTGCTCTGCTCCTGTACACCTAATTGTGTGGCCTTGACTATGATGGAATTTGTTCCTTAAGGAAGCAGAGAAACATGAGCCTTGGCACTTTAACAGCAAGGTATATTCTAAAGCAATAAATGACCCAGAGGTTGGATTTGGCAGCAGGGGAGGCTACTTCCTATGATCTCCCCAGAGGTATTATCAGGAGCAGCTGTAACCATTCCAGAGAGGGCAAGGACTTTGGGAGGAAGATGACATGAGTGGAAGGACAGGAAGGAACCTGCGACGTGATGCCAGGAAAGAGAGAAGAGATGTTGCTGAATTCTCTGTAACAGCTAGGCTTTTACCTGTTTGGAACAATGCACTTTGAACAGCATGACCTGCAGCTCTTAATCACTGGGCAAATCCATTAATAAGACCCTGCCTGATAATTCCCCAGTGGTGGCTGGCGGGCTTCTAGAATAAGAGAGACTAAATCCAGACTCGCAGTGATGCTGTCACTACCCTTACTGTCTCTCTAACCTCATCCTCATTCTGCAAGCGGTCTCTCCTTGCATTTCTAGCTCCACACCCTGCCACCTCCACTGCAGAGGCCCCTGCAAGCCCAAGGCAATGTCTGAACCCCCAGGGCAGGCTCCTGTGGCCAGCCCCCCACGTGAGCCTCAGCTCAGACAGCACGCAGCAGAGGTGAGGAGCACACGCGTGCCTGTGGTCAGGGGCTCACATTCCCACTGAATACAGTAGGTGATCCTATGAAGCTCCCAGGGGAAGGAAGGAAGGTCAGCATCCAACAGCGTGTGGGTAAGAAGTCGTCTAACCAAAATTCACCCTCTAGGCATGAGGACAATCAAAGGAGCTTGCAATGGCCCATGATATTAACGTCTTCCTTTTCATCTTCATGCTTTCTTTTCTCATACAGAATACAAATCCTGTCCATTGTTATTGTCCCTCCCACTTAACCTATGAGGAAAACTGAGACTTAGGCAGACTGAATGGCTGCTCTAAACTAGTGAACAGCAGAGCCAGGACAGACACCCTGATCCCCCAACTCCAAGTCCAGCCACCCCAAAGCCAGAAATGGTCTGCCTGCGGTGTGTGGAAAGCTCCCTCAATATGAACAAAAAATCCCTCATTGACCTGAGACAGTGCTAGGAATTCCCACTATTTGACACCATTTCAGTTAAAGAATAGAATTACTGGTGTCTTCTCTGGACACAGCAAACCAGACAGTGTTTTCTAGTCCTGAGTGGATGAGACGAGAGGAACACAGAAAGAGCTCCTGTGCCCACAAGTCCTGGTGGGCATAGGGACATCGGGAGAAGTAAAGACTCTCGGGAAGCAGTTGGAAGGTCCCTGGTACCAGATAAAGAGTGTGGATGATGGAGGTAAAGAGGTAGAAGTAAAAAAGATAAAGACTGCCCACTCACCGACAGGAGCCACCAGCAATTGTACAGTGGCTGCAGGAGATGGGCAGTTTGCCTCTCCTCCAGGTAAGTAGGAAGTTGACCCTGGCTGGAGGGAGACTGCCCAGGGGTACAACTAGGAGGCCTGCCCTGAACCCACCCACATCCCCTCCCAAGCCTCCTGGACCTGAATCTAAAGATCTCAGATAATACCCTTCACCCTGGGTTGCTTGGAACCAAGCAAATTCCCAGCTGAGTGGGCTTGTGAGATAACAATTTATATAATCAGACTCTCAAAACTCAGAGTGATTGCCAAGATAGGCAGAGCTGGGCTTTAATGACAAGGGCACTGGCCCCAGTCTGGGACACAGGGTAGAAAGAACCAACATCTATTGGGTTCCTGCTACATACTGGGTTCTATGCCAGGTATTGTGCATGTACTCGTATTTCTCATTTAATCCTCCCAACAGCCCTGTGAGACAGGCATGATTATCCCCAATTTACAATTGAGGAAACCGAGGCGCAGAAATTAAGGAACTTGTCCAAGGTTACAAAGCTAGTTAAACGGCAAAGATGGAACTGGAACAATCCAGCACGGGTTATGCTCTTTCCATTACGCTGAGCGACTTCAGTAAACTTCATAGAATTATTTCAAGAAATAAATTAAACGATTCTCATAAAACTCGTGAGAAACCCAGACACTATGCAAATATTAGCTCTGTGTGTGCATGTGTGTATAAACAGTAGTTGTATATAGGCAAGTATTCAAATCTACAGTTCCTTGTACGGAACAGCCATGGGAATTAGTATCAGTGGCCTGTTTCTCTCCACAAAGCAAATATCTGTACCTTATGCAATTCCCCTGTGAACCCCATCATCACCGTGGCCATTAAATATGGTCCCCAGATGAAGTATGAGCATGCTGGTCAAAAATGGATATTCACAGGCTGAAAGCACTTTATGATTATCAAGGGACAAAAAATGAATTAAAATCACACCCTGCTAAGTGCCACAGAAGTATTTTCAAATTAGCATCGTTGCTGCTGTCTCCCCAGTCCCTGGCATGTGGGCTGTACCTGCTGACATGTCCCTCAGGAAAACTAATACGTTCAAATCGGACCCGAGACAGCTGATTACATTTTATTTTCCATGCCAGTGACAACAGAAGCAGGCCTGCTTTGTCAGAGGGAAAAAGTGCTGTGTGCTCTCTCCCCATCCTAATGAGATGTGTGCCTTTTCTAAGGGTCGTTTCTGTGATTTACAAATTCCCACCAAGGCTGAGCCTAGAGTAAAGCAAGTGGGCCAGCCGCCTAGAGTGCGAAGGTTAAAGAAGAGCTCATGGTCTGGGTCGCGCAAGCGCCGACCCTGTACTTGCACACCCCTGAGAGTGAGCACCACCTGAAGCATCCCAGACACCCCTCAAATCGCCGGGCAGCAGCACCTAACTTAACAGGGCCAAATTTTTCCTTCTGTACATGGCCATTTTCCAATTCTAGAAAATGTGAGACATTAGTGGTAGGAGCAGATCAGTGGCTGCCTGGGACCGGGGTTCAGGGGAAAGGACTGACTGCCAAGGGGCAGGAGGAGACGTTTTAGGATATTGGAGTTATTCTGTGTCTTGATGTGGCAGAGTCATCAAATTACGCATATAGAATTACCAAATTTTATTCTGTGTAAATTACACTTCAGTAGAGCTGGAAAATGCCATTTTTCACAACAGAACAGCATAACTGAAGAATGTCAGTGAAAATGTTTCTGTTATACAGCGATGGAAATATTAGTTCTGCCAAAATGTCTCAGTAACGGGATGCTTCCTCAGAATATGTCAATATTTCATGGTACAAATCACCATCTTTCAGCTGCCTGAGGTAGAGCTGTGTGACCCTGAACACGCCCAGAGCATGTGCTTCTCCATCACAGGCTCCAGGAGCATTCGTTAACCCATTAGACGTTAAAGGCAGTAGCACTCCTCAAGTGGACCATTAGTAGGGATGCCTGGGACATAGCAAAGGAAGGCGCGGGTTTTGAGTCAACATGGAACTCTGCTGTTTCATAGCTCAAACATGGGGTATTACCAGAGCCTTACCCCAAGTCCATTTCCATATTTACTTGGCAAATCAGAAATGTGAGTTCCAAACAGTTTTGCCTTACTCATTTGACTTACAAAGAGACAGCCTGGTGGCATCCCAAAATCCTCTAGGAACCTATCAGGTTGGAGATTACCAAGCCTGGTGATAGTAGAAGAAATTTCTCGTACACTGTTATCCTTAAGGGTAAACTGTCTAGAGCTGTGTGAATAAAAGTAATGCTCCAGCCTTTTTTAAGATCTGCTTGGGTGCCCCCATTTCAGACCCACTCAGAAGTGTCTGGAAAGAGGAGGTCCATGAAGATTCCCGCAGGCCCTCTTTGGGATGCCAGAGAGCCAGCCCTGGGAGGGAGAGGTCGACAAAGTCTCCGTTCAGAGGCCTGGCACTCAGGTTCCTGGTCGAAACCTCAGGTTGGGAGTACAAAGAGGAAACCAACAGTCTGCTGATGTCTCTTACTCGACAAACCTCCACATCACAATTTCCAGAAGTACAAGCACTGTTATTTCAGTCCATTAATTCTTTGTCAATGAAATCTGATGGGAAACTGCATGTGGGACCTAGAATGAGCATCTCATTAATAAATGCCTCTGCTAAGCTACAGCAATGGATTTCAACAGAGCTAGAAAATGCCATTTTTCACCTGTCCACTGATCACAGCTCCCTGGTTGGTCATATCAAGAAACCCTTATTCGGTGAGAGCAAGTCCAAACCCAGCATTACTACTCACAATTCTACCCATCACCTGGACCCCTAAAATAGAGATTAACACCCAAACAATAGGTACCCAGTCACCCAGCTCCAAACTGAGAGGGCACCTAGAATCCTCTCTCCTCCTCAACCACCCTCATATTCAGTTAGTTACCAAATTCTATCACTTCTGTCTCATAGATATCTCTTCAATCCACTTCTTTCTCCCTCTCCCTTCCTACATATAACACTTTTCCTGACAACTCCTAATTGTTTCTCCACTTCCGGTGGGATGATCCTCTGATCCGTACCCTACAGCTGATGCTGTTGGGGCCCCACCGAGGTCCCCTTTCCCCACTGATGCACTCATCCCCCAGAGGCTTCAGAATTGGGCTGCTGACAGTTCATGCCTACACCCTTTTCTGGAAAACTATCCATAGCCAATGAAGCCCACCTTACATGGAGATGCCTAGGATGCCATTCTCCCTTTGGGAGACAGGGTGTAGCGGGACAATCTCTGAGGTGTAGTTCATGCTCCAGAGCCCCCTGCCAAGATCACTTAAACCTACAGAAGTAGTGCCTTGGCTGTACGGCTCCATTGCTTGGAGTATTGTCCTGTGCACCAAAGAGTTGCAGGTTCAATTCCCAGTCAGGGCACCTATCTAGGTACCTAGGCTGCAGGTTCCCTGCATATGGGAGGCAACCAATCAATGTTTCTCATATTGATGTCTCTCTCTCTCTCTCTCTTTCTCTCTCACCACCCACCCCCCCACTCTCTCCCTCCCTCCCTCCCTTCCTGACTACCACTCTCTCTCTCTAAAATTAATAAATATATCCTTGGGTGAGGATTAAAAATAATAATAATAAAACTAAAATAAACCTACAGAGAAGGAGAGAACTCATTCCAGGAGAGAACCACAGAGCAAAGGTCAGAGCCCAAAAAAGGAAGTGTTATGGCACTTTCTGGGAAAATTGTGGGAGACTCATACATCATTTAGAAGTGGTCGGACTAGAAGGTACGTAAGGCCTCTTCCAATACTGATATCTACTCCTTCTATAAGGGAAGTTATTTGAATTAAAATGTGTACTTAAAATGACAGGTGTTGGCAAATCTTGCAAGGTTTTTGTTGTGGTCTTATATCACTTCGTGGGTTGCTAACTTTTGGTAGAAATGGTTACACTGAACCTGTCATCAGATTAGAAAAAAAGATGGGAAAAATTCCAAAATATTAAGAGTACCTCTTGAAGGTGAAATTATGGATGAGTTGTTGGTGCTGCTACTGCTTCCTTATACATTTCTGCCTGTCCTAGATTTCTTGCAAGAAGCATTTATTACCTTATGATAAATCAAAAGAAAAGTATTGCTACAATATTCATAATTCTTAAAACAAACTCCAAGGAAGATGCTTGGTAACAGTTAAATTAAAAGGAAAGACTCTTCACTGAGCAAACTTAGCCCTCTCCAATAGCACATTTACTAAGAAACTAATTCAGTCCCAAATGCATTACCTCTTAAACACTGCAGAGAATGGCAATGGCCAATTCAGCATTAAAATCCAAAGAGTTGTATCTCTTTGGTCTATGCCCAAGCTACCTTATGTTGATGAGAGTACAGAGGCATAAATATTCCTTTGGAAAATTTTAGCAAGGGCCAGAGACAAGCAGGATGGCATGGAGGGTTTCACTTCATCCCAGAAACACATCTTTGAAGAGCTAAATCAAGGAAGTAGCAGTATCTCTGTGCAAAGAGCACGTAACCTTATCTGCAGGCTAGTTACTGAGAGTACCTAGAAAAGGAATAGGATTGGAGCAACCAAACAACTGAAGCTCACACTAAAGGAGGAATGAGAGAATTTTAAACAGTGTGTTTCTCAGAAAGAAAGCTATAGAGTTAGAAGGTGACCTGGCCCATGGGGTGAAAAAATCCTTCATGACTCAGGAATCATCATCAAGATTAATGTCAGCTCACATGGAGCATCATTTGGAAGATGGAAGCATCAACATGAAATACCTGAATGAGCCTAAAAGGTCACAAAACAATGCCTGGAAATAAGAAGACAATGGGCTGGTCAAGATGGAGGTGTAGGCAGACGTGTTTCACCTCCTTGAACAACCATAAAAAGGATTACAACTAATTTCAAAATAATAAACACCCAGAACTGGCAGAAAATCAAACTGTATGGAAGTCTGACAACCAAGGATTTAAAGAAGATATGTTCATTCAGATGGGTAGGAGGGGCGGAGATGGGGAGCCAGGGTGGAAAGGACATGGTATGGTGGTGGCAAGGCGGTGGCAACCAGGAGGCAGCAGTGACCAGGCAGTGGTGGCTGGCTGGTGGAATAGGGGGTCCCACATTAGGGATACATGGGGAGTGAGCCCCACACCAGTCCACACAGCCTAGGGTTCCAGTGCCAGGAAAATAAAGTCTCAAAACTCCTGGCTATAAAACCAGTAGGAGTTGGAGCAGTGGAAGGAACTGTGGGTCTCTCACTAGAGTCTGTTTAAAGAGCCTGCAGGGTTCTACAACATATGTAAACCTACTCACTCTGGGGATCACCACTAGGGAAACAGCTAGAGGGACGCCAGTCATATAAGTAACTGGAAGTGGGGTGAGTACTAAACAAGCCTCCAATAGTCAGCAGCAGCATTGCCCCTGCCTGACCACTTCCCCACGTACAAAACCACAAAGCATTGAAGTAGGCTGCCCCCCACCCCCGGCGATTACCTACGGTTCTGCCCCATACCACGGAACAGGTGAGCCAAGACAGGGAGTCAGAGCAGCTCTACCTAATACACAGAAACAAACACAGGGAGGCTGCCATATGGAGGAGACAAAGAAATATGGCTCAAATGAAAGAACAGAACAAAATCCTAGTTAAACAACTAAGCAAAATAGAGATGGGCGACCTATCAAATGCAGAATTTAAAACACTGGTGATAAGGATGCTTAGAGATCTCACTGAGTACGGCAAATGCATAAGGGAAGAAATGAAGGCTACACTAAGTGAAATAAAGAAAAATCCACAGGGAACCAACAGTGAAGGGAAGGAAGCCAGAGTTCAAATCAATGATTTGGAACATAAGGAAGAAATAAGCATTCAACCAGAACAGAAAGAAGAAACAAGAATTCAGGAAAACAAGCAGAGAATAAGAAGACCCTGGGACATCTCCAAACATGCCAACATCCAAATCATAGGCATTCCAGAAGGAGAAGAGGAAGAGCAAGAAATTGAAAACTTATTTGAAAAAATAATGGAAAAAAACTTCCCCAACTTGGCAAAGGAAATAGACATATAAATCCAGGAAGCACAGAGTCTCAAACAAGTTGGACCCAAAGAGAGCAACAACAAGACACATCATAATTAAAATGACAAAGGTTAAAGATAAAGAGAGAATCTTAAAAGCATCAAGAGAAAAACAGAGAATAACCTACAAAGGAGTTCCCATAAGACTATCAGCTGATTTCTCAAAAGAAACCTTACAGGCAAGAAGGGGTTGGAAAGGAGTATTCAAAGTGATGAAAAGCAAGGGCCTACAATCTAGATTACTCTATCCAGCAAAGCTATCATTTAGAATGGAAGGACAGATAAAGTGCTTCCCAGATAAGGTAAAGCTAAAGGAGTTCATCATCACCAAGCCCACTTCACTACAGATACCAAAAAAATTTTTTGAAATAAATAAATCAATGGATTCAGACCATATGTCTGAGTCTTAAACCACACAAACAAAAAAACAAAAAAACACCATTCAGGGAAACATTAGCTTAGAAACACAGGTTTTCTAGGACAGAAAAAGGGTCACACCAGGGTTTTGGCTTAGTCACTACGGAATTGCCCTCTCCTGGTAGTCCAAACCAGAGGAAAATCCCTAAAAAGTGTATTAAGGAAATTCCAGTTCTGTAGAGGGGCTGAAAAAGAGCTCTGCAAATGGAAGACAGAAAGTGAAGTGAGAACGCATACATTTTCTTATTACCCCCAGGGAAGAGATGGGGAGGAGGATTCACCCTGGAATACTAAGAAAGGCTACACCTACCAAAGATAAAACAAAGGCCATATCACAGCTACACAGAGACTAACAAGGCAAATAAAAGTTTATTTTTCTTTTAACTGATTTTATACTCTCAAATAACATTTGTAATCAATTTGCACTAAAGTGGGATCTATTCATTTTGCATCACACATGGACTAACATATGTAAAAGAAGTCACACATATAATATACACTGAAGAAGCAGAAATGAGGTCTGGTCCATAATTGAACATAAATAGATAGCATATAGTCATTCACTTATTCAATATTTATTGACTGTCTACTCTATGCAAGGCACTGTTCTAAACACTGAGAATTTAGCATTAAAAAGAAAAGACAAAGCCTTCATGGAGCTCACTTTCCAGTGGGGGAGAACTGGCAAATATGCAAATATATATTTAAAACAGAAGCAGAGACTAGTAAGTGCTACGAAGAAAAGAAACAGAGTAAGGAGATGAAGAATGACTAAGGGATTCTTTAGACGGGGCAGTCAGGGCAGTCTCTCTGAGGAGGTGGCATTCACGCAGAGACCTGGATGGAGTGAGGGAGACAGCCACATGGATATCTGAGAGGGCTTCACGCAGAAAGAGGGCAAGGTCCTAAGTTAAGGACCAGCCAAGCAATGAATGAGGCTGGATCAGAGTAAGGGGAGGGGAGGGGTGGGAAACAGGGCTGGAGAGGGATGTAATGGCCAGGCCATGGTGGCCTTTGTGGGCCATGGAAAGGACTCCAGATAGTATCCAAATATGTAGAAAGCCACTGGGGGGTCCTTAGCAGGAGAGCGCCATGATTTGATTTTCATTTTAAAAGAATCACTCTGATAGGTTGGCAGAGAGTGGCCCATGAGAGTTGGAGAGCAAGAGTAAAAGCGGGGAGAAAGCTCCCTCAAGGAGTGAGGACATGAGGACGGAGATGGGGGGATAAAAGAGAATGTGACCTCCCCTTTCTCCAAAGAGAAATTTCCCAAAATGTGCTTTGGCCAGCTTGAATATACTATTTCCAGAATGTCAGTGAAATAGTCAAGTACCTACCTAGAACATTAGTGTTTTAATTTTACTCACATATATGTTTAAATTACATCTATAAAAGCAATCTAGAAATATCAATTGATAAATATTTTTTCCTTGTCAACTTCATGTTACATAGAGTAATTTTACTCAAACTCATCACAAGCATGTTTGATATCAGTGTCTTTTTAGAGCCACTTTGGGGTCACTTCACACAAATTCCCAGGGCATACCATCTTGACGTTCATCTAGGCCTTTTTTGAATCCATGTATAATGCTGTTGCTGAATGTTTATCTCAAGCCACATGTACCCATTAGTAAGGATGCAGATTTGAAAGTAGCACGTTCATCATAACATGGGTTCCTTGAAGGCAGGGATATTGTTTTGTTAACATCCGTATCCCTTGTGCCTAGTGCAGGTATCAGCAAATATGGCCTGGGAGCCAAATTTGTGAATAAAGGGTTTATAAACGAAGTCTTATTGGCACACCTCTGCCTGTGCATTTGCAGACCATCTATGGCTGCTTTTGCTCTGTAATGGCTGAGCTGTTCTGACACCGACTGTATGGCTTGGAAACCTAAAATATTTACTATTTGGACCAAACAGAAAGAGTGTGCTGAGCCCTGGTCTAGGGCATTGCCTAACACATAGTAGGCACTCAACAAAATTTGCTATTGACTAGCTGACTATAAGACAACTCCTTATTTTCCAAAGGATAATTTAGAGAAAGGAAAAAAAAAACAAAGCCTTATATTCCGCAGTATTTGTTGAATTCGTCCTCAAGCGCCCTCCACACTGGCCCCTTCTAGTGGTTCTTTTCAAGCACTAAGTGCCATGAAAAAGCCTTTGTGTCTAATTCTTAAGCGAGTGTTTTCTGAGGCAGCTCTCCTTCCCTTCACACCATGAGTAACTCTAAAGACATCACTTCTCTCTTCTGTGCCTTCATTTTCCACAACTTGAAAACAGAGTGTTTGCAGAACTCATGGGTCAAGTGTTCTCAGAGAAAAGGTACCGCCGTAGGCGTGTTTGACTTTTGTAGCTGGAGAAAGCCAAAGGACAGGAGTGCGGGAAGTCCACGCACACCGGGAGGGGGGAGGGGCGGTCAGCAGCAGGAGCCAGAGGAGAGTGAAGCTGGTGGGAAGAAAGCACCTTTTGAAACAGGACTTCTTTCTTCCATGCATTCAAGCCACTCTTCTAAAAGCATGCTTTGAAAAGGTTCTGAAACTCTGTCCCATTCTATATTTAAAACTATGTACAAAATTTACAGATCTTGGTGTGCAGGCTCTCTCAGAAAGACTTCCCACCTCCAGAGGTACTTTGGAAGGGCTTGCAGGTAGCTCAGTCCAGCCAAGGCTCTATCAACAGCAGCACCGCTGGGTATACAACCACCTGGAAGAACGCCAAGCTACGAAACTGACAGAGCGGTGATAGCTTTATTTCTTCTTACAAAGCCAAGTGGAAATTACCTCCCTCTAGCTTTAGAAGGCAGAGAGCCTACATTTTTTGGCATTGTAAGAGCTGGGAAACATTGTTTCACCCCTCCTCTCTTTTGTCTTCTGCCACCTCAAAAGGAGCAGAGAGGAGATCTGAGAGGAGGTGAACCCTTTAAAAAGTATTTGAGCAACAATTTGTGCAAGAGGCTATCCCTAGAAGCAATTTTCTGTAGCCAGAAATGTCCTTTGGGGCTGCGAAGAGAAGCTGCGAGGGCTTTGGTGGCCAGGCCTGCAGACCTGGAGGCACAGCCCTCCCTAGGATCACCGGCCCCACAACAGACTTTAGAGAGAGTGAGCAAGAGGCCTCCTAGTATAGCCATGCTGGTAACTGAGCCCCGCCTTCCCCTATTAAACACGACCACGTGATGGTCCTGAAAGAACTCACTCATAATAACTGTGAGAGCACCTAGGGCAAATAGGTCACCTTATGTGAGGAAGACCCAGGAAGCAGATCGTGTACTTGAGAGGCATGAGAGCCAGCACTAGGCGAGTGAGGACGCCCAGCCAGGAAAGGGGGGAGTAATCCAGGGTCAGACACCTAGCCTGCTACTGCTGTGCGTGAATGGGGCTTAGTCCCGGGGAAGAGCTCCGGAACACTGAAAAACAAGAGTTATCCCACGCAAGGGACAAGGGAGCTGAGCTCAGTAACTGAGTGACAGCTGCTGAGGTGGTATTAATTCATTCAGCCCTCATCCCTGGGCAAAGATGCAGATGCTGGCAGCTGGAAGGGATGGAACACCTTAACATGGTGAGTTCCCATGGATATGGGTGGTACCCCCACAACACCTAATACAGAGCCTCTTAATAAAAGTTTCCTTTGGTCTTCCCTTGCCCACATGCCACTCTTGCATATACTTGGAAAGATGAAATTGCCTGGCATGGAGTCATGACATCTGTCACATATACAGGGCTCATGACCTTGTGAACTGACTTCCTCCAACTGGGGAGATCCCCACATTGTGAGTCCAAAACCCCCAGAGTAGAACAGAAATGCACAGCCTCCCCTGCAGCTAGGACCCAGACCTGGGGCTTAGGCTTTGCCAATCAGGCACTCAAAGGTGACACTGTGTTTTGGAAGTGTGCAGTGGAGTAGACAGGGCGAGGGGGACATCTTTTGTTCCTGGTGAGAGGAGTGACAGAGGCAGCGACTTCCTGATGGTCATTCAGGTGTTCTGCCTGAGAAGGGACTGTAGCCCCCAGTCCCTCTCCACTTGACTCCACTCTACATAATAGCCTGCAATGGTCAAACCACTCTTGGTGGTGTCTGGAAAGCCCTTCCATCCTCCTCTGGGACACTGGGAATCCCAAGGGTAAACCTGGCATCAGTCTTTCCCCAGCATTCCTGGGTGACAGCAGAGACAGTGACCTCAGTGACAGGTCACTGAGCACTCCCTCGGCATCCCATATTCTGTCCTCCCCACAATCAATCCTTTCTAACCCTTCATTTATCACCCCAGAATTTGAAAGTGAAGCCAGAGGAGAGAAGGCCACCATTACTGCGTGTCCTCCACACCACTCATCCTGTACATAATCTCTGGGTAATGACTCCTTTCTCCAGAAGCCCAGCTCCCAAAATAGTATGGTGTCTTGGCAGAGGTCCAGGAACTAATAAGGATGGCAGCATTGTGTCTTATGACCCGTTTTAACTGAGCTAATTTAGAATTTACCTGACCAAGAGTACCATAAAATGCACTCCTCAAAATGAAATTGTTAATTACCACAGGATGACTTGCCTGTATTTGGTGGTTGGTGGCTCAGAGAGAGCTGGAGGGGAAAGGCTTGTTTCCAGAAATAATCCTTCCCTCTTCACCAAATAGGAATTAAATGTGGGAAAGGGCAAAGGGGATGGATGGAGAGATTCACCCACAGGAACTAAATAGGGTTATAATTAGTTTGTGTGTTTCCAGGTGTCATTTTTCACCCTCTGCCAGAGGAGGAGACTGCGGGTAAACTCTGAATCCTTTGTGTCTCTTGGAGAAGGGCACTGAGATCCTTGGGGTGTTAGAGAAAGAGCTAGAAGCATGATGACTGCTGGGAGCAAGGCAAGTATAGTCTCTGCGGTGCAGAGAGATGCCCAGTGCAATGCCCCCCGAATATAACACTGTTTACTGACAGCAGCTCCCCGCAGCTATTACAGAGCTGCCTGAGAGCATCCTAATTAGTAAGGGTTGTCAGCACTCCCATTATAATCCCCAGCTGAGTGAGCTAAGTGTTTATCTCAGCCACTTCAAGTCACAGGCTCTGAAAATAGCCTTGAGTGGCCAGTCTCATTTTGTTTTTACCCCATGACCTATTCTCACCACCTAGATGTTTCATCTGCATCTCACATGTATATTCTAGCCAAGCCATCCCATATTAAGGGAGATTCTCACAGCTGTCTCATAGCTGAGATGTCTGTTATTTTACAAAAGTCTCCTTTCTAACCACTCTCTTTCCAAATGTTTTCAAGGAATGAGTCATAAGATAGATTCGGAGCATTTTCTTCCACCCTTTCGTTCCCTGTTTTCGCTCATACTGCCTCCACACCCTGGGTCTTGACCTCAGAACAATGGCTCTAAGGAAGCAGGAATTTGTTCCTACTTTTGGCTGTATTAGATTGCAGTCCAGGATGTGCAGCAGTTGAGGGCTGTGTTCTGTGACTTCATCCCTAGCACGCTCGCCTTAGTACTTGTTAATTCGTGAGACCCATGTGGAATTTGGACTGTAGTAGATATTGAATTTTACTGTAATATCATAAACCTTTATAGGACATGATGAGCCTTGTTGTATAGACCAGTCCAACTAAAAGTAATGGGTTTCCTGCATTTTGAATCGAATTGAGAGAGCATTCTGAAGAACAGGAATAAAGCTCAAATGGACGATATATGTGTAAAAACCTGATTCATGCGGATGCAGTCTTGTAAGCACTGCCTCCCTTCTCTTCACAGCCACAATTGTCAAGAGAATTCCAAGGCAAAAGTGTGGGGAAGGGGAAGCCTTATTTTCTTAAAGTGCCACACAATACTTAGGTAAGTATATCAAATGTCAGGCTTTCCCTTAGGCAGTGTGGAGCTGACCTAAGCTTAAGTCTGACACCAAAACCAGTGGTTTTGTAAAACAAGAGAAATCCAAAAGGTACTAATAGAGGCCACATTGAATCTTTTTGGAGATCCAAGTAAAATTAACATTAAAGACACTTGACATGAATTTATCTATTAGTAATAGTCAAATCCAGTGCCATTTCAATTCTAACATTTCAAGAAATTTAACATCATTTTAACTTTGTATTATGGAGATTTTCAAACACATACAAAAGAAGATAGAATAGTTTAATAAACCTCATATACAAGTTCTGTCCAGAAGGTATCCAGCCATGTAATGTGAAAAATAGAGACATATATTGAAGAAGATACAAGATGCAAGAAACTGTGTATAGGACAATGATGCCTCAGTCCCCTTCAAAGCAGGCACCTTGGGACCTCACGTAGTTCTCCCAATCACCATCAGCTGCCCCCATCCTATTTTCCCGAATCTCATCAACAGCCTGAAATCTCTTCCCATTCAAAGATGATTTTAATTTTGGGAAAAGCCAGAAGTCACAAGGTACCAAATCTGGGTTGTAGCAGGGCTGAGTCACCTGGGTGATTTGATGTTTCACCAGTAAATTCTGCACAAGATATGATGCATGAGCAGGTGTGTTGTTATGATGAAACTGCCAATCACCAGTTGCCCATAGCTTCGGCCTTCTGAATCATCTGAATAGTTTCCACAGAAGAATGTTCAAGCTTAACACAAAATTTGATGCAGATTCATTGCTCTACTCACTCATTTACAATGTGACAGCCACACAGTACACATGTTCACTCAGCAGCATCTACTGCCCCCACCGACCAGTACAGTGAAGTCGTCATTGTTTACACATGCACACTCCAGTCCACTCTCCTTGGCTGCCAGGTTACACTGATTTCGCGCAAACCATTCTCACTATATTAACAGTGGCTGGACTATTTCCAGACAGGCCTCATATATCCATCCAGCTTCAATATTATCAACTATCAACTCCTGGAAATTCTTATTTTACCTCTATTTACCATTACCACCTCTACTCACTCACCCACTCCTAGATTATTTTAAAGCTAACACAGACTATATCAAAAAATTTAAACAGGTATTTTACCTGCCTCTGAGAGCCCTTTCTGAGATATAGTGCCATCTCCAGATAGTGCATTGGGCCTCCCCTGCTGCACTCTCACATGCCTACTACCCTCAATAAGCCTCATCTGACCACAGCCACCCGAGATGTTCTCACAGGGATATCTTCGAAGACACTGTGAGACCCACCAGTGGCCCAGAACTGAAGGAAATGACTGGGGGCCACAAGTAAAACAACTGCCAGGTGAATCTTATAACCTGAGAAGCAGCACTACCCATGGCCTGAGATTGGCCTCCATGAGCCAGCATAAGAGAGCATTTCCAAGTCACTAAGGTAACAACATCAAGTGCTCTATTATCAAAGAACAGAAAACAAGAAAGCATCATCCTTGCTATAGAAAAGCTCAGCTTCCTGGGGCAAGAACTGAGAAAGCAGCATTGTTCCCTCTCCCACCCCTCCCACACATACAAAGCCACAAAGTGGCCAAGTGGGTTGCCACACCCTGGCAAATACATAGGGCTCTGCCCCTTAAAACATAACAGGTGCACCAGGATGGGTAGTCAGAGCAGCTCTGCCTAGTGCATGGAAGAAAACACAGGAAGGCTGCCAAGTTGAGGAGATAAAGAAATATGGTCCAAATGGGGCAATGGATCAAATCTCCAGAGAAAGAACCAAGTGAAACGGAGGTAGACAACCTACCAGATGCAAAGTTCAAGACACTGGTGAGAAGGATACTTAGAGAGCTCATTGAATACAGCAAGTGCATAAGGGAAGAAAGGGAGGCTATACTAAGTGAAATAAAGAAAAATCCACAGGGAACCAACAATGAGAGGAAGGAAGCAGGGGTTCAAATCAATGAATTGGGACATAAGGAAGAAATAAACATTCAACCAGGACAGAAAGAAGAAACAAGAATTCAGAAAAACAAGGAGAGAATAAGAAGACTCTGGGACATCGCCAAACACGTCAATATCTGAATCATAGGGATTCCAGAAGGAGAAGAGGAAGAGCAAGAAATTGAAAGCTTATTTTAAAAAATAATGAAAGAAAACTTCTTTAATTTGGCAAGGGAAATAGACACACAAGTCCAGGAAGCATAGAAAGTCCCAAACAAGTTGGACCCAGAGGACCACACCAAGACACATCATAATTAAATCTCCAGAGGTTAAAGATAAAGAGAGAACCTTAAAAGCAGCAAGAGGAAAACAGGGAGTAACCTACAAAGGAGTTCCCATAAGATTATCAGCTGATGTCTCAAAAGAAACTTTGCAGGCAAGAAGGGACTGGCAAGAAGTATTCAAAGTGATGAAAGACAAGGACCCACAACCAAGATCACTCTATTCAGCAAAGCTATCATTTAGAATAGAAGGGCAGATAAAGTGCTTCTTCTAAGCACTTCATCTAAGACTAAGAGTTCACCATCACCAAGCCCTTATTATATGAAATGTTAAAGGGACTTATCTAAGAAAAAGGAGATCAAAACTATGAACATTAAAATGACAACAAACTCACAACTATCAACAACTGAATCTAAAACAGATAACAAACTAAGCAAACAAACAGAACAGGAACAGAATCATAGAAATGGACCTCACATGGAGAGTTATCAGCAGGGATGGGGAAGGGAGAGAATGGGAGAAAGGTACAGAGATTAAGAAGCATAACTGGTAGGTACAAAATAGACAGGGAGATGTTAAGAATAGTGGAGGAAATGGAGAAGCAAAAGAACTCATATGCACAACCCATGGACATGAGCTAAGAGGAGGGGGGAGCAGATTGCTGGAGGGAAGGGAAGTACAGGCCGGAGGAGGGAAAAGGGGAAAAAACTGGGACAACTGTAATAGCATAATCAATAAAATATACCTAAATAAAGAAATAGGAAAGGCTCAGTTTTCTTAAAAACAAAAATACATACATGTGGTTTGTGCGTTCTACAGAAATGCATATGGAGTCTGGAATCATAGCAATAACCCTTTCCAAATTTTTTTTAGGTGGAGCTTGTAATATAATACCAAAAACCGGTGTCATTGCAATGCACCCCCCAAAAAGTAAAACAGAGCTAT